>PVJS01009379.1:0-50496 GCA_004027185.1 Glis glis
AGAGAGAGAGAGAGAGAGCTGAGGCTGGCCGCGAACCCGGATCCTCCGGTCTCTGCCTCCCAAAGTACTGGGATTACAAGAGTGCGCCGCCACACCCGGCCCCCCCTTGTTGCATTTTAAAATATCATTTTAGGTTCCTAATAGATCTACAATTTAAACATAGACAAGATTGAGATTGATTTTATGTTTATTTTCTACAAAAAAATTCTAGTGTCCATATGGTACCTTTAACAAGACCTTGTGTAGTCTCTTTATATTCTGCTTCTACAGGTAAAAATGTGAAAAGCCTCTCATTTTGTTTTAACAAGTATTTATTTGTCTTCCTACTGTCTATATTTTATTATCTCTGTTAGGCATGAAGATACTGTTCATTTCTCTGCTGGGTATTAGGTATGAGAGATACTGAAACGAAAGGCACAAGCCCCCTTGTCAATGTTCTTACTCTTATGTGTGTTGGGGGAGAATATGTAAAAAAGAATTAGTGAACAGTATAAAATGTGGTAAGATGGAGGTATGAAGTGACTGCAATTTGTGCATGGAAGCAAAAGAGGAGAGCATCAAGCTTGGGAGGATATGATGGACCAATTGGTCCAGTTTGTTTACTTATAAGTATGACATTTCACAATGTCATACTATAGGATTCAGGACCCAATGTCATACACTTGGATTATAGTAAACCCACATGATGAGATGCTTCTGGAGCAGCTCTCCTGGTGTCCCTTGGTTTTCTTCCACAGATAAATAATGGTCAGTGACTGCAGGCATAAGGAACCCTCATCGGCTCCAAAGAGCAGAGAAGCCCCCTTCAGATTCCCCCTACCCATTCCTTCCTGGAGTGGCCATGCAAATGGTTCTTAACATAACAGTTAACATCTAAACCAGGGCGTCTCACACTTTGATATGCAAACAAAAGAGCTGGGGATTTATTAAAAGACAGATTCTGATTCTGGTGAGTCTGAGATTCTGCACTTCTAACAAGCTTAGGAGATGCTGATGGTGATGGTCTTCAGTCTACCCTTTGAGCAGCAAGGATTTAAACATGTTTAAACCAATAGTATATATATATTTTCCAAATTATCTGTGTTGTTGGATAACTACTTTTGTGGATCTTTATGATCTGGTTGTCAAGACTCTCCTCTGCACCCTAGAAGGCTTCCTGGAGTAGGCCAAAGGTGCAGTGAGCCTTTACAGGGAATGAATAAGGATGGCCTATCAAGTGCCCTGTCATCTGTGAGGTGCTTATAGATGAGGATATCACTAATATTGTTGCCAATACCCCTGAGGATGCTGAAGCACAGAGTGACAGTTGTTTGTCCAAGGTCATAAAGTAAATGGCCCAACCAGCATTTGAATCCAGGTATCTGGCTCAAAAGGCCAACAGTGTGCTTTCCTGACTCTTGACTATAGTACTCTGACCGCAGATGACTGACCCAAGGGTCAACCTTTGTTTGAAAGAAAAAAGTCACAGGGTTATGCCCTTCCTCCAAGACCCGAGTTATTTTTTTTCTTCTTCTTTTTCTTTTTTTAATCTATAACTAAATCAGTCAAAACAAAAATCTTCACAACTAAACTTGAAATCAACGTTACATTTATTTTTCCCATCCAAAATAACTATTTTTTTGCGGTACCGGGGATTGAACCCAGGGGCATTCTACCTCCAAGCCACACCCCCAGCCCTATTTTTTATCCTTTATTTTGAAACCGGGTGTCACGAAGTTGCGGAGGGCCTCAATAAGTAGCTGAGGCTGGCCACGAACCCGGATCCTCCAGTCTCCGCCTCCCAAGTACTGGGATTACAAGCGTGCGCCACCACGCCCGGCTCAAAATAACTCTTTACTTCTTCAAAATTAAAAAAACCCCAAGCAAACAAACAAACAAACAAAAATGGAGGGGGGGAGACATATAATTGCCTGCCATAGCTGCCATAACAAAATACCATTCACTAGGTGACTCAACAACAGATATTAACTTTCTCACAGTTATGAGAGCTGGAAGCCCATGATCAGGATATCAGCACAGCTGGTTTCTGGGGAGGGGTCACTTCCTGGCTCATAGACAGCAACCTTCTGGCTGTCTTCATATGGTAGAGAGAGAGTGAGCTTCCTTGTGTCTATTCTAACAAAGGCGCTGACCCCATCATGAGGTATTCACCTTCATGACCTCATCCAATCCTAATTATCTCCCAAAGGTCCCATCTTTAAATACTATCAGATTGGACATTAGGGCTTCAACATATGAATTTGGGGGGCACACAACTCAGTGCATAGCAAAAACTCAGTTCTGGTGGATTCTCTGTATATTCTGGACCCAGAAATCCTTGTCTTCCTTAGAACAATTGCTCGGTCACAGAGTGGGACAGATCAGCATACAGTGAGGGGCATGGCATATGTAATAAAGGGCCTATTTGTAGAACATGATCAGAATGCCCCATCTGCTCTGGGACCTGAGCTGGGACCCTGGGCAGGCAACTTGTATGTGGGTTGGGGAGAGAATATACCTTCTACCAGTTTGACAAGTGAGGAACAATTATTTGGAGTGGGCACCAGCAGGCATATCCTCCTCTCTCCCAGATTCCATTTTCTCAGTTTAGACAAAATTAAAATAGCTTCGCCCGAGGGGACATACATTCTGCAAGACAGCCTAGAAGAGGAATGAATGTTCCCTTAATCAGTTTTGCTGAGAGGGAGAGTAAAGATTGGTGCAAAAGGCTGGGTTTGGGGAAACAATTAGAAAATGAGGAATTTTTGTTTTTCTAAATGTATTTTGTGCAAATTGGAAGGGTGGGAATGGGATCTATTTTATCATGTTTCCCTGGAAACTCAGAGTTTGGAGATGCCACCATGGCTGCTTTGATCTCCCTCCTCCAATGGGTCTCTTCCCCAGGGCTTTCTGGGCTTGGGATGAGAAGGCTGGAACAGTCTTTCTAGTAACTACAGCCATAGGATGGAAAAGTCAGAGCTGTCGGGTGCCATGTGGTCTGCAACTCTGCTGACGGATGGAGTTACATGGAGAAGCAGCAGTTAGAGACAGACACTTGGGAGGGGAGGAATTGCCCCCCCAAAACTGGACGCCCCAAACTGGGGGTTGAAGCTTAACCCCCAGGACCTTAGTATGTGAGTATATTTGGAGACAGGGTCCTTAAAGAAGTTATCAAGATAAAATGAGTTCATTAGGGCAGGCTCTAATCCAATAGAACTGGTGTCATATAAGAAGAGGAGATCTAGGATACAGAGAGGGAGGGAAGACCATATGATGACACATGGAGAAGGAGGTCATCTATAAACCAAGGAGCGAGGCCCTCAGAGGAAACCGGCCCTACCAATACTTTATCTAGGACTTCTAGTCTACAGAACTGTGAGGAAATAAGTTTCTGTGGTTTAAGTCACTAGGCTAGAGTACTTTTCTAGGAAACTAATGTAGTCCTTGACTCAAGTACTTCTGAGGCCCAAGCATGTTCCTGTTCTTGGAGTTCATAGGACAATCCATTATCCTGATGATAAATTTTTGGGGTTTTTTTTTTGTTTTTTGTTTTTGTGGTACCAGGGATTGAACCCAGGGGCGTTCTACCTCCGCGCTACGCCCCCGGCCCTATTTTTTTATACTTTATTTTGAAACCGGGTCTCACGAAGTTGCGGAGGGCCTCGCTAAGGAGAGAGAGAGAGAGAGAGAGAGAGAGAGAGAGAGAGAGAGAGAACTGAGGCTGGCCGTGAACCCGGATCCTCCGGTCTCCGCCTTCCAAAGTACTGGGATTACAAGCGTGCGCCACCACGCCCGGCTAAATTTTTGTTTTATCCCAACCTCTTTTGAGTTATGTTTTTATCCCTTACCACTAAAAGAGTCCCGGTTAATACAGTATTGATAAGTAGGAGTCAGTCAGTAATGGAAAGAGTGAAAACTCATTACCCAAAATGCAGAGGCACAGACACCAAGAACATCTGGAGAGGCGGAGGGGGCTGGCAGGAGCCACGTCACCAGGGGCCTTTCATGCCGTAGATGGGAGCTCTGGGGCTAGGGGTATTGGAGTAATTCAAGGGAGGAAATGAGATATCAGGTTTGGATTTTTGAAAAATAACTGACCACAGGGGGATGTGGATTGGGAAAATTAAGTTAAAAGGTGTGATATTATGATTTAAAATTATATATGTATAATAGTCTTCATCCCCATTTCCTGACATGCAGCTTCTAAAACCCTTGGAAACTCCAGTGGCAAGAATGTCTTTCATATGCAGAGATGATTGGTGGCTGACCGCCCCTAGAGAGTCTCAGGGTGAGAGCTGGTTGTTAGAAATACCAAGGGGCTGTTAGAGGGTTGGGACTCAATCTCTCAATCTCTGGGGAGAAGAGAGGAGCAATAGGGTTCAGTTGGTCACCAATGGCCAACGATGTAATTAACACATCTGTGTAATGAAGCCTCCATGAAAACCTAAAAGTGCTGGGTTCAGGAAGCTTCTGAACATACACCGGTGCCCTGAGGGTGGTGCCTAGAGACGCATGGGAGCCCTGTCCCTTGTCTCATGCGTCGTCTTGTATATGTGTCTTAGTCTGTTTTCTGTTGCTCAGAACACCTGAGATTGGATAATTTATAAAGGAAAGAACATATGCGCCAATAAAAAGAAAAGATGTTTCTTTGGCTCAGGGTTCTGGAGGCTGAGCAGTCCAAGATCAGGCAGCTGCAGCTGCTCAACTGTTCCTTAGCTTGGCAGAAAAAAAAAAAAAGGAAGAGCAAGAAGAAGCAAATGGAAGAGAGAAATGGGGGGCAAACTGGTGGCAGCTGACCTGTCCCTTTGAGAAAGGCTTTAATCCATTCATGAGGGCTATGCCTCCATGGCACAGGGCCTTTCCCAGGCTCCGCCTCCTAATGCAGCCACAGGGAGGAATTCAGGTTCCCACATGTGAATTTTAGGGGGCGCATGGAAACCATAGCAACATCTTTTCCTTCTGGTTGTTCATCTGTGTCCTTTAAAATAAACAGGTAAATGTAAATGTTTCCCTGAGTTCTGTGAGTTGTCTGGCAAAGTAATCAAAGCCGAGGAAAGGGTCATAGGAACCCTGGTCTGCAGCTGGTTGGTGAGAAGCACAGGTGACAATCTACTTCTGGCAACTGACATCTGAAGCGGGGGGTGGCCTTGGGAGCTGAGCCCTCAAGCTGTGATCTCTGACACTGTCTCCAGGCAGAGTGTCGGAATGGAGTAGAAAGAGGATGTGCAGCTGGTGTCTGCTGGAGGACTGCTGGGTGGTGGGGAAAAAGCCTCCCACGTCTGGTGTCAGAAGCATTCTCAGGTGTGCAGAGTGTGTGAGTGTAGGAAAAACACTACCCCAACCCTGTATCTCAACAAAACACTATGCAGGATTCTACATGAGAAATGGTGACGCCTGAACGGAGTCTGGTCATGTGGAGTTGGCTAGGTATTGGGGTGTTTTTTTTTTCGGTACCGGGGATTGAACCCAGGGGTGTTCTACCTCCATGCTACACCCCCGGCCCTATTTTTTTTATACTTAATTTTGAAACCAGGTCTCATGAAGTTGCGGAGGGCCTCACTAAGTAGAGACAGAGAGAGAGAGAGAGAGAGAGAGAGAGAGAGAGAGAGAGCGCGAGCTAAGGCTGGCCGCGAACCCAGATCCTCCGGTCTCCGCCTCCCAAGGTACTGGGATTACAAGCGTGCGCCACCACGCCCGGCTATTGGGGTGTTTTTTAGAAGATGAAGTTGACAGATCTTGGTGAACAATTGGTGCTCAAAGGCGAGGGATCAGAGGAGGAACTGAGGGTGATGCCCAGGTGTCTTGTTTAGGTGATTGGGTAATTGTGCTGCCTGTTGTAAGGACAGAAGATGCAGACAGGGCAGGTTTGAGAGGTGGATAAGATGGGCTCAGTTTTGCACATGTCACTTTAGAAGACCTTGGCAACCATTGCTGAGGAGGGGGCTGGAATGAAATGTGGAGCTGCAGCTGTGGGAAGAAGTCTAAGCTGGGGAAACAGAGGAGCTATCCAGCGGGAGGAGGGAGGAGAACAGGAATAGAAAGAGGAGCCTCATATGAGACTGAAAAGGAATGGCCAGAAGAAGGAAGAAAG
The DNA here is from genome assembly GCA_004027185.1 of Glis glis. Lineage (NCBI taxonomy): Eukaryota > Metazoa > Chordata > Mammalia > Rodentia > Gliridae > Glis > Glis glis. The sequence continues at coordinate 6,071 of PVJS01009379.1, forward strand.
ACAAGAAATAGAGGACTGAGTGGGGAGGCATCATTCGGAAGTGTCAAGGACAGCGAGAGGCAAGTCAGGTAAGGATGGAAGAGGTGCCATTGGCTGCGGCAGGGTTGCAGAACCTGGGCGAGATAGATACCTTTCAAGGAGCATTGAGCAGGGAGACATGGGGGGCAGGCTGGAATTAGTTGAGGATAAACAGGGGAGGGGGTCTTGGGGCAAGACAGCGGCAATAGTGAATGTGGATAGCTCCTTCAAAAAATCTGATTGCCAAAGCAAGGAAAGAGACGGAGGCTGGAAGGCTGTTCATAAGTTGAAAGAAGTTTTTTGTTGGTTTCTTCTTTCCTTCTCTCTCTCTCTCTCTCTCTCTCTCTCTCTCTCTGCCTCTGAACCACACCCTCAGCCCTATTTTATTTTTTGTTTTGAAACATGGTCTCACTACGTTTCTGTGCACTGCTGACCTCAAACTTGAAATCCTGCTATCTAAGCCTACCAAGTACTGGGATTATAGGTGTGTGCCACTGCACCTGGCTTCATTGGTTATTTTTAAATAGAAAGGACTTCAGCATAATTTTGTGCTTGAGGAGACAGAATTTCTATAGAGATTGAGGGTTCAAGAGAAATAGGATGATGCATATATTCATTTATAAATAATTATTGAGAACTTACTAAGTGCTGGGCACTTAGTGAACAAACACTAGAGACAGGGTCTTGAGCCTCCTGGACTCTAGCAGCTCAGGGTCTTGGAGGTGGAAGCATGAATGGCAGAGGTCAGAGAAGGAAAGATGGGGCTTGTACAAGGGGAGGGTCCCCGGTTTTCTGAGGCACAAAGGAAGAGGGGGTGGTGATGGGGATGCAGGTGACTTCACAGCTCCGGAGGTAGGAAGCTGAGCTGCCTCTGTCCTTTTGGTGAAGCTGACTGTTGCATGGGGGTGGCGGACTGAGAAAGGCAGTTGGCAATTCTTAATGGGAGTAAGATTAGAAGCTGACTACAGAGACACAGGCAATTTTCAGGGAGCATTCAGGGCCTGGTTTAAACCAAAGATCAAACTTGTTTAGTTCTGAATTCATGCAGTTGTGTGATTCTCTCCAGCAGAGCCCGGTGACCTGGTACAGGCTCAGAGAAGGCGGACCCCTGAGTTGCCGCATGCCTGTCATGCCACGTTCACCTATGTGAATCCCCGCTTGATGGTACAATGGGAGAGGCCCTGCCATTTGCAATGAGGACTCAGAGGCGGAGTCCAGGCTCAGGGGAGAGTCCTGTGATGGTTTAGCAACACCTCTGGAGGGCTGGACTAGGATGCGGGGCACTGCTGCCACATTTACGTTGCTTCTGATCTAAATGATCCCTAGTGTCTCAGAAACACTCTAATGCATATATCAGGGCCACTGACGATACCCTGTGAGGTTATTTTACCCTATTTTGAGATATTAATCCATGGGTTTCCTTTTTGCACTATTCTGTCCTCTTTTCTTCCTCCTGGCCTGGCAGGCAGCAGGCCCTGTGCTCAGTGCCTTGGGAACATACATGTTCCAGTAGGAGAATGAATAGCCAGCAGGACTTTTTGTCCTGGTCTTCCAAAAACCTAAACCCTCTAGAGGAGTGGATTGGCTCACAGAGACAGAGTCTTGGCATGAGAAGGGAAGACACTGCATGTGTTAATTTCCGAGGGCTGCCCTAATAAAATTCCAGAACCTGGTGGGCTTCAAACAACTGAGCAGTATTGCCTCACGGTTCCAGGGACAGGAGGCTGAAGCCAAGGGGTTGGCAGGGCTGGGCTGTCCCTGATGGCTCTGGGGGATCCTTCCCCACCTCTTCCAGCTTCTGGTGCTTGTCAGCAGTCTGGGGTGGTCCCTGCCCTGTGCAAGCCTCACTCCAGACATGTGGCCATTTTCTATGGATCTTAGAATGCTCTTTCCTTTGTGCACATCTGTCTCTGAGTCCAAATTCCCACTTTATAAAGACCTTGATCATATCACAGAAGGGCCCACCCTACTGACCTAATTTTAACTTGATCACCTCTGTGAAGACCCTGCTTATAAAAAAAGGTCACATTCTGCGGTACCAGAGGATAGACTTCTACATGACTATCTTGGAGGTGACAGTTCAACCCACAGCACTGGGCTCCTCTTCTCCTCTGTGCTGGCTGACTGGCTTCCTGGCATTGCAAGATAAGAAGCCAATAAGATCCAAGGAAGAACGGCCTTGACGATGGGGTGTCCAGGTTGAAAGACCACAGGATGTGCAGGACCTGGGTGGCTGTGTCAATGGGCCACCTTAGAGACAATCTGCACAGACTGAGATGCCCTCTCCATGCATCTCCTCCTGCAGACCCCGATGTGCCCTCATACCCTGAGGATTTGGTACAGTGGCACAAACATGGGTATAGAGGGTGCTTACCTCCCAAAGAAGTGAGGTTCACCGTTAAAAGTTAAGAGAGATAAATAAGGTATGTATGTCTCTTGTACAGTTGGCTCTTATATCCACAGGTTCCACATCCATGGATTCAACCAACTGCGGTCCAAAAATATTTTTAAAATATTGCATCTGTATTGAACATGTACAGAGATTTTTTCTTCTTGTCATTGTTTCCCAAACAATGTCATACAACAACGATTTGCCTAGCATTTGCATGGTGTTTGGTTTTATAAGTAATCTGGAGATAATTTAAAGTAGACAGGAGGATGTGTGTAGGTTATATGCAAATAATACACCACTTTATATAGGGATTTGAGCATCTGCAAGTTTGGGCATCCTCAGGAGGTCCTGGAACCAATCCTCCGTGAATACTGAGGACCAGTTGTTCACTTGAGCTTGTGAACCAAGATTGATGCCGTTGCACCCCTCGCTGACATCCCCTTTAAGCGCTGTCACTATGGCCTGAACCTCTCTTTCTTCCCAGGCTCTTGACAAGCCAGATACTGATCATGTCAGCAGTTATGTTTCCTAGGACATGTTTATCACTGGCTCCTTGCTTTTTCTTTCCCCTACAATTCTTTTTGTTCAATAAAGCAGTATCAATATTGATAAATGTTATACTAAAGGTGCCTTTGCATTTTTGAAAGGAACAGATGGTGAACTCTTGTAAATAACTTGCCTGGTCACTTTATCTTCTTTGTATTCCTCTCCTTCTCCCTCTTTTTTAAATAAGTAAAAATATATATGTTTTTATTCTATACATATCACAGGCAGAAACAAAGAGGGGGAAAACATATAAGAAAGAATACAGCCAGGAGTGGGTGGCACATGCCTGTATTCACAATGATTTGGGAGGCTGAGGCAGGAGGATCAAAAGTGCCAGGCCAGCCTGGGTAACTTAGATGAGGCCCTGTCTCAAAATAAAAAAAAAAAACAAAGGGCTGGGGATGTAGCTCAGTAGTGGAGTGCCCCTGGGTTCAATCCTTGGTACTGCAAAAAAATTTTTTTATATATGATTTCATCATCATTGAAGAATTGCATTTAGAGATGGAGAAGGTGCAGTAATTTTCTGTAGTGAAAACAATTTCCTTTAACGTAAGTTATAACTCTTTATTCTATTCACAATTTAGCAGTTTTCACATTTCCCTAGGAAAATGACCCCCAACATCCTGACCTTGCTTAAAGAGCTCGATTTGGGAATCCAGCCACTCGGCTCATCCCTGTCATTGGTTTATGGGAGGAAGCTTCAGCCTGCAGCAAATCAAATAACTAGGAGCGCCCCAGGCCCTGGTCTCAAGTTCTCGATTCTAATTGGCTGTGTGATTTCAGAATGGAGACAAGTTTAGGGCCTCAGTTTTGCTAATATCATGGGAAAACATTAAAAAAATCAGGTATGCATTCTTTTCCTTAGTCATTGCTTTATCAAATATGGGTGCCTACTACATGAAAGCACAGGGGTACTGTGGAGAGTGTGCAGCTTATATACAGCTCATCTAGGAATGCAGGCATAAATATTAAACTGCAACCTCAGATACATGCTAATAAAGGGCGGAACCTGGTGTCACGTGAATGCATAAAAGGGACACTTGAGCTAGTCAGGGATTCAGGGTAGACTTCCCTGAGGAAGAACCCTTCATGCTGGCATCCGAAGGACTAACCAATGGGGTGCAGAGTGGTGCATGATGAGGCTGGAAGGTAGACACGGCCAAGATGAGCACATGCAGAGCCTTCCAGATTGCCATAAATACTTGGTCTTTATCCCAAGGCAATGATGGGGAAACATGTTTCAAATGTGTGTGTGCACATGTGAGATCATGCATCCATATCAACCCCCAGTGACAAGCATCATGATAAACTCTATCTCTAAAATTCTTCAAGAGTCTAATGTTAAGGACAGCTTTTGGTTTATGAGGTCCTTAGGTGTGTTATTTAGTTCATGATCAATCCATAGAGAGCCCAAACTGAACTATAATCGGCATATGAGCTCTCTGCAAGATTATCTCTAGAGGAAGATATCTTTTTTATTAAAAATATAGACAGATAAGTAGATAGTTATGTAGATTAGCTGGAAGCATGTACATCAAAATGTTATCTTTGGGTTATGGGATTTGCCAGTGACTTTTGATTTTCTGTTTTGCTACATTTTATATTTTCCAAGCTATCTGGGAGTTATTTTTTAGGAGCTCCTTAAAAATACAGCTGAGAGTAGATGAGTGGCAAAGTCACACTTAGTTACCAGGTATGCGTGTCCTTTCAATTTGGGAACTGATAGTATGGAATTCGCTAACTGTGAGGGCCGGGGCTTCAAAGGCATACAGAGGACTCTAGACTGAATTTTGTGCTCCTCAAATTCATATGTGGAAGTTCTAGCCCCCAGTGTGGTTATATTTGTAGAAAAGAAGTAATTAAGGCTAAGGTTAATTAACTAACCCCAGTATGGTTGTATTTGGAGTAAAACAGTAATGAAATTAAGTCCTAAGGGTAGAGTCCTGATCTGATAGGATTATTGTTCACACAGAAGAGACACCATAGGGCTCTCCCTCTCTCTGCCATGTGATGATACAGTAAGAAGGTGGCCATCTGCAAACCCGAAAGTGACCCTCACCAGAAACTGGATTGCCCAGCACTTGATCTTGGAATTCCCAGTGCCTGGAACTCTGAGAAAAAAAATGTCTGCTGTTTAAACCCCATGGTCCATAGTGTTTTGTTATAGCTGACCAAGAGGACCAAGACGGGTGGCTACATTCCATGGCATCCATCTCTCTGGGAAGACTGCAGAGAACAAGACATGTAAGCTGCTCCTGTTCAATTTCTTTTTCTTTTTTCTTTTTTTTTTTTTTTGTAGTACTGGGGATTGAACCCAGGACCATTCTATCCCTGAGATACACCCCTGGTCCTATTTTATTTTTATTTTGAAATAGGGTGTCACTAAGTTGCAGAGGGCCTCACTAAGTTGCTGGGTCTGGCTGTGAACCTGAGATCCTCCTGTCCCAGCCTCCCAAGTACTAGGATTACAAGTGTGTGCCACGCCTGGCTTCACAGTTCTTTTGGATGACCTAAGAACCCTCTTCTGGGTCACTTCTTTCTTAAAATTTTTATATATTTATTTTAATATGCTTTTATTAGTGCACTATAGCTTCACATCATGATGTAAATCATGTTGACAGTGACATACATGCACACAGTACTTGGTGCCCCCCCCAGCTCCCTCTCCATCCCTGCCTTCCCCATACAGGGTACTGAGATTGACATTGGTATTTTCACATATGTACACAGAGCCGATGATAGTAATTCCTTCACTGATCCTCACTTTCCCCTCTCCCCTTCCCCTAGACCACCTCCCTGGCTCCACTGAGGCTTCTCCTCCATTATCTGGAATCCCTCTGGTATCCCAATTACTCCCTAGCTTGTGCATATTAGAGAAAACATATGGCCCTTCACTTTCTGTGACTGGCTAATCTCACTTAACATAATGTTTTCCAGGTCTTTCCGTTTTCTTGCAAATGACATAGCTTTGTTCATCTTTATTGATGAGTAGCATTCCATTGTGTGGACATCCCATAATTTTGTAATCCATTAATCTGTTGACGGACACCTAGGATCATTCCATAATTTGGCTATTGTGAATTGTGCTGCTATGAACATGGGTATGCATATATTACTGTAGTTCTCTGGTTTCAGGCCCTTTGGAAAGATCTACTGGGTCACTTCTTAAAGGTCCATAGCACCTCCCAATACCATCACCCTTACATATGGACCTTTGAGGGACACTCACACAAACCACAGGTAAGGGTAGCACAGGGATGGGAGGGGAACTCTTGCCTCTTGAGAAAGTGTCTCAGAGGAAGTATTGTTGTTAAAGTCAAGTTCTGAAGAATGGAGAAGAGTTCACCAAGTCCATGAGGAAAAAGGAGAGAGAGAGAGAGAGAGAGAGAGAGAGAGAGAGAGAGAGAGAACCCTACAGACATCTCCTGAGAGCAGGAATTCCACTTTCTTTTTCTTTTTTAACTTTTTTTTTTTTTTTGTGGTACCGGGGATTGAACCCAGGGGTGTTCTACCTCCGAGCTACACCCCCGGCCCTATTTTTTATACTTTATTTTAAAACCAGGTCTCACGAAGTTCCAGAGGGCCTCACTAAGTAGCTGAGGCTGGCCGCGAACCCCGATCCTTCGGTCTCTGCCTCCCAGTACTGGGATTACAAGCGTTCGCCACCACGCCTGGCTCCGCTTTCTTTTTCTTAGTGCCTGGTACCTTGCTAGTGCCCAGACCAGTTTGTGAAAGGGATGGATGGAGGAACATGGAAGACAGAAGAAGCAATATGCACAAAGGCACTGGGGCCAGGAAGTTACATGAGATGTCTAAAAATTCCAAGCTGTCTGGTATTGTTGGGGCTCGGTGTGTATGTGCGTGGTGTGGGAGGGGCGGGAGGCTGCAGGAGTAGTGGGAAGTTGAGCACAAGGAGATGAAGGTGGGGGGGGTGAACAGGAGTGGCTTGCACAGGGCTTTGTATGCAGCACCTGCAAGTCTGGTCTTGGTTCTGTGGCAAAGCCATCACAGATTTGGTGGCAGCACCAGGTAGTACCCAGGTCTCCAGATCTTCTACTATTTCCTCCATTTCCACCCAACACCTTGTTCTTTATCCATTTTTATCTGTGGATACCTCAGAGTCCTGGGCACAGGCCAGGGGTGAAGCTAAGTCCAGGCAAGTTTTCCAGTGCCTGGATCTCAGGCTAAGCTGCAAAGAGGCAAGCTGTCCTCTCTTTTTCTTCTGTCACTCTCCCTCAGACCCAGGGTTCTCACTGCTCACTGCTCCTGACACCGGGGTGCAGCTGCTCTCAGTGTTGGCTTTGACAGGTCAGGAAGTGGAGCTCTGAGATGGGTCTGAGGTGGGGAGGGAAGCCCTGAGATGCATCTTCCCACATCTGTGGGGAGGTGGAGTCCTGTGCATCCTGGAGGAGCTGGGATGCCCATCTCCCTGAGCCAGTGGAGGGCGCTGAAGAAGGGCACCGGAAGCTTGGCTGAGGATGCTGAAGAATGGACCATTTGAGGATTATCGGCTCTATAGTGCCTGGGTGAAGAGCAACGCAGGGGATGGGCTTTCATGTGCCGGACGATGAGGACTGCGGCAGGCCAGGGGCATTCTGGAGAGGGGCAATACCACCCAGGCCTCTCTGGTGCCTTGGGGTGTGCCTGCCTCAGTCTACCCCCACCTACATCCCCTCACCCAATGTACACTAACCCTACTCCTAAAGCCAGCCTCCAGCTTCACCTCCTGGTCCCACCCTGGCAGAAACAGTACCAGGGAGCTGCCCACCTTAAGTGCCCCATGGAGTATAGATACCCCAGCCTCACTCCTAGGCCATGGGGAGATTTGTGCAAGCCAGAGAAAGACACCCCTTCTTTGAGACACTCCAGACACCTGCTGTAAATATGTAGCATCACCACATTGGCCCGCATTCAGTGCTCCCCGACTGTCATCTTTCCACTTTGCAAGTCCCTTGTCCAAAAAAGACTCTCTGAGGAGATTCCTGTGGACAAGAAGACCCAAGATCAAAATGCGGGCAGGTGCTATTTTAAGGCATGGGGAGGAGTTGTGTGTGAAACAGAGAAAGCCCAAGTCAAAGATGCAGTTGCCAGCCTCTCTCCATCTCTGTCACAGGCCACCCGGGTGTTGGAGCCACAGGACGAGTCTTCAGGGCTCCAGTGAGAGGCACTCGCTCGCTCTCTGCATCCACAGATGGTTCCCTTCATACATATTTCATCTGTTTGAGTGTATGTGGTTTGGGGGAAATAAAAACAAAGTGATTTTCATGTCTCCAGTTTTGCCTTCAATACTTAGAGATTGTATTTCCACCAATGCCTCTGAGATGTGAGTAAATGCCAATAGTCCCAGCCAGCGTGCACTCCAGCGCTCTGCAGAGAGGGGACTGGAAGTTGTAGGCGCCCATTAGCAAGTTGGCACCTCATCCTCTCTTCTCCCCGATGGGCCCATGTACGAAGCTGAAACGCCGTGTTATTTCCCCAGAGAAATGTTTTCCTCTCATAGTGCATCTCGATCAGATGAGTCACATGTCCCCAACTGTAACCGACTATCTCTCCACCAGCCTCGGTCTCTGGTAACTGACATTGGTGGACTCGTCACATGCACAAGTGCTGGGGCCATAAATCTTTCAAAAGATTAGAGGGAGGCGCAGAATCGGGCCCCAAAGAGGGATTAGAAAATACGGTGAATGACAAAGACAAAGGCTGTTCAGATTCCCTGTAAGATTAGGAAACTATCAGAAATGACCAGAAGCCCTGTCATCGGCCCTGGCCTGTCTCATTCAGATCTGCTGACAGCGCCTATCAGTCCCTTCCGGTCTCCTCGGGAGATTAAAAAAGGGTCGTTGAATAGAAATAGTCATTTCAAATACCTTTATTCCAAATATATCTCCTCTGAAGAAGTCAGATCGCATCATGTCACCTTGCTGCCTAAAACCTCCGATGGCGCCTGGTGCTCACAGGGAAAAGGCACGCGTTTCTCAGCATGCGAGTCCCTTGCAAATTCATCTCGTGGCACTTTCCCACCGCCCTGTTGACTGCTCACTTGTGCTTGAATTATATTTGCTTCCTCGGGGCTCTCATGTATTTTAATGCCGTACGTCTTTGCTGATGCTGATCCTCTGCTGAAATGCTATTCCATGTGTCCTGGGCGTGGCCCGTTCCAACTCATCCTTCATGTCTGGCTCTCTCCAAGGGAGGATTAGTGTTTGCCTCTGTGTGTTATAAAAGTCTTTATAAATTCCTTTGTTACTACTTGGTCACACATCGGCTCCTTTGGGGGACTCTGAGCTCCAGGCTTGATATCTGAGCGTGATTCTCGGAAACCCTGGAACATAATAGCTGCTCAGTGAACATTGCTGGGTCAGATGAAATGCAATGGAAGTACATTTTAAAGAAGAGATGTAGTGTGAAATCTAAAAGTGATTGTGATCTCTAAGAACCGATGGTGTGTTTGGGAAGGGGTCAGAGTGGGTTCCCATAGTTGTTAAATACCTCTGAAGAAGAAACTGTTGAATCCTTAAGGGAGCAAGCCTACAGAATTTTACTTGCATGCTGTTTTACTAATTCATCCAACAATTGCTTATTTAAGGCTTACTATGCGCTAGTTCTTGTTCTAGACACTGGGAATTCAGCAGCAAACAAAATCAATAAAAATTCCTGGTCTCAAGCTGGGTATGATGGCACATGCCTGTAATCCCAGTATTTGGGAGGCTGAGAGAGGAGGATCCCAGGTTCAAGGCCAGCCTCCGCAACTTAGTGAAGCTCTCACCAACTTAGGGAGACCCTGTTTAAAAATAAAAAATAAAATAGGGCTGGGGGTATAGCTCAGTGGCAGAATGTCCCTGGGTTCAATCCCCAACACCAAACCGAACAAAACCATACCCCAAAAAACAAAAAACCTCTTGTTTCACAAAACTTACATATTAGAACTCAAAGCAATAATGGTTAGCATGGACTCTGAGTTCAATACCTAGTTTCATCACTTACTAGCTATGTGGAAAACAACTTTGGTAAATAACTTAATTTTCCTGTGCCTATGTTTCCTCATCTAAACAATGGAGCTAAATAATGGTGCCTATCTTATAGGGGTTTTAGGAAGATAAGTCAGTACATGCGAAGCGCCTAGAATAATGTCTGGCACAGTGTGTATTCAACAGGAATGACTATTCTCTTACCGGTCATTTTACCGTTGACGCAGGAGCACAGACTGTCGTTCTCATCTCTCACTCCTGCTGCCCCAGACCTAAGTCCCCTGTGAATACCCGTGTGCACATGTCTCTTCATATGCACACATGTGTATTCAGCCTGACACTCTACCCTCCCTAGTCCTTGTCATCCTTTAGAATCATTCTGATCGGGGAAGCCCATGGATTAAGAAACAAGAACAACATGCCAGTGAGGTTCACTGCAGATTGCATATTTAGGTAAGTTTATTTATTTATTTTTTTTGGTACTGGGGATTGAACCCAGGGGCATTCTACCTCTGAGCTACACCCTCAGCTCTTTTTATTTTTTGTTTTGAAACAGGGTCTCAGTAGGTTGCTGAGTCTCACTACATTGCTGAGGCTATCATTGAACCTGTGATCCTCCTGTCTCAGCCTCCCAAGTACTGGGATTACAGACATGCACCCACACCCAGCTGGTAAATTTGCATGTTTACAGCTGAATTATTCAAATGAGTGCCCCACCTTGCATCAACCTCAGCTCAAGTCCATGTTCTCCAGATGCAGCGAGAGGGAAAGTTCTGGGTAACTTCTGGAAGAATGGAAATCCTTTCTCTTGACTCCTCAGAATAGGGTCTTGACATTTACTACCTGTGCATCCTTGAGGAAGTTTTTAGCTTCTCCCCCTTCCCTCCTCAGTTGTATCATCTGCAGAATGGGAGCTGGTCACACACAGAACTGTCTTGCCCATTAAGTCACAGTGAAAATTAACAGGATAATTATATAGAGCCTGTAGCACAATGCTTGGGATATAGTAAGTACTTGGTAAATGACAACAAAGAGGATTAATTACTATTTAATTTTATTACTTAGAGTCTAGCTGATGCCTTGTCTACTTGCTTGACTCTATGGTGTGGTATTTTAATGACAATTCTGAAGAGGAGCAAGCGCTGTGGGCAGTAGCTTCCTTAATATTAGTTGCCTCCTAACTATTGTAAGAGACTTTAAAACAATCGATCACATTCTACCCTAAATTTCTTTTTTTCTCCTTCAAAAAACACTTGGGACGATATCAGTGAAGGTCGGTCAGGTTAGTCTGTAATAACAAACAAGGTCCAAATCTCAGTAACTTAAGACATCAAAGGTTCATTTCTTGTTCATGGTATGTACTCATCAGGAGTTGGGGGGGGAGGTCTGCTCACTGAAGTCGCTCAGTAACCCTGGGACCATAGGACAGCCATCCTCTTAGACGTTGCCTGTGGCTAGAGGGGTAAGAGAGCTGTGGACGGGTTGAACCCAGCAGTGAGGTGCTGCAGCCTGGAGGGGGCACTCACGACTCTGGTCACCACCCACACCCAAGTGCAAATCCAGGAAGGGAGATACTGGCCGTGTTCCTAGGATGACAACCACAGGATACCAACTACATGCGAAGTACCGAGTTAAACCCAGTAATGGAGAGGATGACCCACAAGCTCTGACGTTGGCCCTCAAGTTACTTACAATCTGGCGGGAGACATGCGGGCAGCAGAAGGCAGAAGAAGGCTGTACTATTTCTGAGTTTCCAGCGGGGTTCCAAGGAGCCTGAAGGCTGAACGGAGCGATTAATTCCCACCGTGAAACTTTGGACTCTGAAGAAATTCATTACCAGAGGTCTGGCAGGGACTATAAAGACGTTATTTGGGAGATGAGAACCAGGGCAGTAATAGCTCATCATTTTTAAAGTCCTACTGAAGGCTGTCATCATCAAGCCCATCATTTATTTAAACATCTATCTGTCTGTGTGATGAGCGAAGCAAGCAGCAGACATAATCCTGCCCTCCAGGAGAGCTGGGGACTGGGGGACGCACGCAGATCATACCTGGGACACGCCTGCACTCGACATGATTCATTCTCAGCATGATTTGGTCTTGTAACCGCAGGTGCTTTGACACTAATTTGGTGCCAGAAAATAGAGAAGGCAGCATGGGGAAACACAGAAAGATAGAGGGCTGGGTCCTGCCCTCAGAGTGCCTCTAAAGTATTTAGAGAGCTAAGACTGAGATGCAGGGGAAAATAACAATCAAAACAGAGGAACAGGAGCTGGGCATGGTGGCCCACATCTGTAATCTCAGTTCTTGGGAGGCTGAGACAGGAAGATCCAAGTTTGAGACTGGCCTTAGCAACTTAGCAAGACTCTCAGCAACCTAGTGAGACCCTGTTTCAAAACAAATAAAATAAGGCTGGGGTGTAGCTTGGAGGTAGAATGTCCCTGGGTTCAATCACCTATACCACATTAAATTAAAAAAATGTATATATAGGTATAAAGTAATGACTAGGGCCTAAATGATCAATTCAGACATATCCTGTGGTACCTGAGGAGGGAAAGCAAGCTCCCTGGCCAGAGAAGTCAGGAGTGAAAATGGCGGAAGGAGGTGAACTGTCTTTAGTCCTGAAGGATGGGCAAGTGTTTGGTTGGTGGAAAGAAGAGACAGCATGGAAATGACATATGCAAAAGTGTTTAGGAGGGAAAACGAGACAGCCGAGTGCAACTTAGCTAGAAGGGAGGCTGTGTAGAGGGGAGTGGTAGTTAGAAAGGAAGGCCGGTAGAAAACACATTGTAGCAAAATGTACTTCCCAGCATAGGATTTACCCAAGGGGCATCGAGGGCCTTGGGAAGGATGCAAACTAATATTTTTATGAAGCTCTAACCCATCAAGGGCCAAGGCCTGAGTTAGAGGCCTTACATATGTTAGTGTATTTTGTCTTTACACCAACACTGGGAGGTTAGGAGGAGTAACCCTATTCATAATTGAGGAAACCAAGGGTCAGAGGTATCCCGGGAATAAGAGGCAGAGCTGGAAGTGAGACCAGGGCCGGCTGGTGCTAAGCCTCGGTCTCTCCTGTTGCACCTGACCGTGAGGACAGCGCGCTGGGAATGGGACGTAGCTACACACATTAGGAAGATCCAGTGCACGGGAGCTTAGGGAAGAGGGGCGCCTGGCAGGGAGATCGATACGGAGCTGAGTGCAGAAATCCAGATTTTGGTGAGGGCCTGAATTGAGGTGATGATGGGAGAAATGGTGTTACCATGAACCACAGGGAAGGCGTAAGAAATTGCCACACTGGGAGGAAAGATGATGTGGACATCGTGAGTCTGAGGAAGACAGACAGCCATGTTGTTATTTGGCATTGTGAGGTCAGATTAGCAAAGTGCTAAGGATTAGGAGCACACACCGTACAGCCTCAGGCAAGCTACCTAACCGCTACTAACCTCAGTTTCCCCTTCCCTGAGGGTCACTGCAAGGATTAGCTGAGGTGGTGCATGCAAAGCACTGAACACAGAGCCGAGAAACAGTGAAGATAATTAATTAGTGGTTAGCTGACATTTTATTAGAGAGAGGGGCGGAGCTTAGCAATGTGACCGCTCCAAGGTTATCCTCCTGTCTAGGCATCCCTGCACTGGCTGTCTCCTGGGCCCCAGAAACTCTGCCAACAGCTTGTGAGATGACCATTCGTCTGTTGCTCCTCCTGGGTCCGCCCATTTGGACAGTGCACCTGTCCTTCTGCACCCTCCTCTGTGGTGTGGTCAGGAGTCTGGCTTGCCTTGTGGTGTGGCAGACGGGACTTCTGGGCTTCCTAGGAGACGAAGACACCAGCACCTTCCTTGCTAGTCCACTGTGCTTATGGGGCTGCTAAGCTTCTGTAGGCCATCAGATTACACTAGCTTGACATGGAGTAAGTCAATGTTCTATAGGCACAGAGAGTTAGGGAGAAGAGTCCCTCAAACCACAGCCATCATCACCACAAGGTCACGCACACACTCCCTGTTCTTATCATGCAGCAATATTATCTGATGTTGGAGAATTTCATAAACAAACTTGGATGTACAATAAAAAAAGTCCCCATGCGAGGCAGGCAATCAAATGCCTACATCTTAAAAGCCCCAATGAATTACATACATAGTAACCGGTTTGTCCTCATAAAAATCATTCTGCCATCCTCAAACTCATCATAAAAAGATCTATATTAAAAATCAGTATTATGATGTCCATATAAGATTGAAGCCAGAAAAAAAATGTGGTGTTGAGTGTGATTCTCCCAGGCCTGAGGCAACCCTGACTGCAGAGCACAGCTCCCACGAATGTGGGGGTGACCAGCAGCTCCCCGTCACCTAGTTATTTAATCAAGCCCAGGAGTCCCTGAAACCATGTCTTCATGTATGTAGATACCCGCCTTTGGAAGTGGAATAACAATCAGAAAACACTGATGAAGATATTACTGTTAACAGTCTCTTCCCCGACCACTCCAGTCCACAACAGGTCTTGCAGGATTGAAGTATTACCAGCCTTTATATATATTTTATCCACATATAATTGAATTTTTTTTTTTTTGCAGTACCAGGGGTTGAACCCAGGGGCGTTCTACCTCCGCGCTACACCCCCGGCCCTATTTTTTATCCTTTTTATTTTGAAACCGGGTCTCACGAAGTTGCGGAGGGCCTCACTAAGCAGCTGAGGCTGGCGTGAATTATTTTTTCAAAACCTGCCATTAATTTCTGTGGATGATTCCTGTTTTCTTTCTCTGCTCATCCCCTTCCTTAAAGCCAGAGAGTTTGAATTTCTGTCCCCAGACTGAGAAAGACCTTGTGAATTGGTAAATTGACATCAAGGACATGGAAGATCCCTTCTTGGCCGAGAAGTGGCCCGCCTTGAGAAGCGGTTCTGTCAAACCTCTGCCAGAGACAGATGGGGCCCACGTGGACTGCGTGAAAGGCTCAGCCTCACGGGACGTTCCTGGTGGAATATTACTGGAGCATGCAGGGAGCTGTTTAGTGTCAGATGAAGAAATTGGGACCTGAAGAAGCGCCATGACCTGTCCAACATCAAAGTTCAACCCTTTAAAGCCTTAATTCCTTAATCAATGGCATGGTGGTAACCACATGAAGATGAAATGAGATTACTGAAAACTATGAAGCACTCATGAAAATAAGACTTGCCTTCATGTTCACGCATGGCCCGGACCTGCCTGCCTCTGAGAGCAGCCGTGGAGGCACATTGCTGTCCCCGTGCCCACGGCCTCCTCTTCTGTGTCTTCTTGCTGTCACCGCTCCTGCATCTGCTCACGCTCCTCCATGAAGGCTGCAGGAGAGAAGCGGTCGGTGGGGACCGCTGCTTGGGGGGCTAAGGAGCCTGTAGTGCACCTGCTGATCCCTGGCCTATGTATAGTCACGGAGAGCTGGACCAACTGCCCAAAGATGGTGCATGGGGGAGAAAGGGGGCCTGGCCACGCTCAGGGCATGCTGCCTGGAAGGGAGGGCCTCCTCAGGCTCTCCTTCCCATTGCCTACCTTTGTTGTTCACTCTACCTAAAACCAAAAGCCCCCCCCCCTTTCTTCTCCAAGCAGGGCAAGAGGGCTTGGCAAGGGTAGGAACAAGGCTCTGGGTTGAGGGAAGCTGCATGCTTTATGCTTTCAAGGTTGGGAACTGACATTTTTAAGAGGAGGGCGGCCTGTACCTTGGAGACATGGGTAATGTCACTCATAGATGCCTGTGTGAGATTTCTCGAATGATTTAGGAGTGCCAAAGACCAGAGCTCACACCAATTCCCCCACTTCCTGGATGACCTCTGACCTCTGGTTCACAAGGTCAGGGCCAACTGGCCTCCCTTCTTGACCTGACAGGGAAAAGGCCATTCCCCAAGGGCTGGTATCTCCACATTGGCTAGAGCCTCGTCTCCAGCCTACAGGGACAGAGAGGTCCTTCGGCAACAGGACACCCCAGACACCCTAAGTCACACGAGGCAGGAACAGAGACTCTCCATTAAGTCCCATCTTAGTTTGTGGTAATTACTCAGAGCAACAGGGAAAAATAGACATTGGTTCTCTAATCCCTATCCTCGCCCTGGATGCCACCCCACTAGGGTTCAACACTGTGTCCCCGGCATGCATCGTCCCTGCCTCAGCTGTGTGGACCCACAGAGTCCAAGGCCACATCAGACTGGATGGTGTCTGGGACCCCTCCCCTCAGCACTTGTCCCTCATAGGGAAGCAGAAGGGCAGCTGTCTGCCCTCTGGCTTGGTCCCTGGGCCTCAGGCAACTCCATCCTGTTTAAATGGAACTCTGGCCTAGAATGAGCATAAACAGGACAAAATATTTGGATTTGAGATTACCAGAGGAAATCTATGACTTGGAGCTGCCAAATCTTTCTTCCCAGCCTGACTGCTTTCCCAGACGGACTTTCTATGTGCTCCGGAGACCTGCGCTTCCAGACCAACTTGTATTTTCTCCTTGTCCTTTTGCCCATCGTTATTGTCGCCCAAAAAGATGAGAATGAGGAGGGGTGCCAGGTCAAGGAGAGAAGACTGGTGATGGCCACGAGGCCTGCCAGGGTCCATTGTTCCTTGGGCGTCTCATGAGACCACCCTCCTCCTCTCTCTGTGAGATGCCCCCTTAAATTCTTTTTCTTAAAACAATACTATTTTCATTCAAGTGATCACAAAGTGTCTTCAATGAATAACTTGGCATTTATTTAAAAGGTTTGACAGAGGTGGAGCTGAAACATTTTGTACTGACAACAGGTCATGAAATGACAGCATCTTCTTTTGTTTAAAATAACTCAATACACCAGAAAAATATGGCAAATGTGAGTAATTTTGTTTTCATGGAGAACAAATAGTTACAAAGCTCAACTGCATACTAAAGTTCAGTTAGAAAAGCGTTTCCTCTTTCTTGTAAATGAGAAGAAAAAAACAATCTACGGAGGCTTGCTAGAGAATTGGGCTATGGATTGTTGAGTCCAGCATATCCCATCTTTAAAAAGCTACATGAATTGAAACAAACAATAACAAAAATGACTTGAATAGATGCACCTTTGTGAGATAAAATGCAAATGTCGAAAGTCAACCATCAGTTCACACATTATAACCAGAATAAACTTTGTTCCTGTGTATCCACGTATTTTACACAAATCTAGTGCCTGTGTCTAGCTGGGTGTTGTTTAAATTGATTTTTTTTTAGTACTGAGGATTGAATCCAGGGTTGTTCTACTTCTGAGCTATATTCCTGGCCCTTTTTAAAATATTTTATTTAGAAACAGGGTCTTTCTAAGTTGCTGAGGCTGTACTTGAACCTGTGATTACAGGCATGAACCACCATACTTGACTGTTTAAGGTGAATTCAACAGGATGGAGAGGGGGAAATAAAGCACTGCTGAGAGTAAATTCCGGTTTGCATGTTCCTTGTGTTCTTCTAATGGTGCCCCTCCCTTTACTACCCTCTATACTTCTGTCTCCCCTCTAACTTCTGACCATCCAACCTCCTCAGGCATGCTCTCAAGAAGATAAAGGGAGGAGATAAGAGAAGGAAACATTCCACCAACCTTAAAAGAGCTATACTTCTGAGATCTGAAGACAGCCTGCCAAGGTGTGCCTGTCTATATACTTATTTTGATGGTAACTTATTTATCCCCTTCCTAATCTGTTCATTGTTGGCTTCCACAAAACATGCAGATATAAGAAAGCAACAATTAAATCATTCCATCAGAATTAAGTGGACTCATATGCACAAGGCACTGGGGGTGGAGTGAACTCAGCCTTGGCAGAGAGCAGGGGATTTGGAAGAGCTTTTAGTTATATGACATGTATTTAGTATTTTGAGTGCCATTCTCTTCTATTGTCGAACTCAGGTAATAATCATAGAACCTACATCACAGAATTGTTTTATGGGTTTAAATCATATGTGTAAAGTGCTTAACACAATCTCTGGCAATTAAATGAGCATTTACTATTTTTAGTAGCTTTTACTTAATAGGCAGTAACTATTGCTATGATTGTTCATTTCTCTGCTAGCAAAGAAAATGTAATCTTATCAGTGGATAAATCCATTGTGGTGGATTTACTGGGTGGTAACCAGGGCAGGTGGGATGTGGCTGGAGAAGGTGGGTCCCTGGGGTGTGGCCTAAGGGACTGTGTTTGTGTCTTTGAATCCCCTTGCTTGTTTGCTGTCTCACTTCCGGCCTCCATGATGTGCGACAGAGCTCTTGCTCTCTCCCTCTCTCTGCTTCCCACCACCATGCCCTGAGCTCTGCAGACTCGACCTCACATGGACTGAATCCCAGAATCTCCAAAAAACTGTAAGCAAATAAATCTTCCTTTCTCTAAGTTGTGTGTTAGTCATTTTGGATTACAGTGAGACTGTTGACTGAGACAAGAGGGAACAGCATATTTTGGGATGAAGATAATGATTTTATTCTAGATGTGCTGAATTTGAGCAGCCTTAGGGGCATTTAAATGTAGATGTCTCATGTGGAACATGGAAGCTTGGGCCTATACTCAGGAGAGAAATCTGGGCCAGAGGAGAGTTTTGGAAATGTTGGCCAATAAGAGATAAAGTCAGAGATGGTTGAGATCAAACACAATGTAGAACAGGAAGGGGACGGGGCAAGAGTGGAAATTTGGATGATGATTCACCTTTGAGGTGAACAGGAGGGATATAAGAGCCAAGGGATGGAGAGATGGTAAGGACCAGTTTTTATGAAGTAGCTGGGGCTGGGGATGTAGCTCAGTGGTAGAGTACTTGCCCAGCATGTGTGAGGCTGTATTGGTCAGATCAACAGAATTCACAGAATGAAGAAAGGAAGGGAGGGGAAAAAAGGATTTATTAGATTAGCTTGCAATACAGTCCTGAATTTCGACTGCACGTGAAGAGTCAGAGGAATCAGCAGCCGGTCGGGCGGTCCAAGAGCTGGAGCCCCAAGATCGAAGCAACCACCAGTTCAGTCCAGTCCAAGATGTGGAGACAAGGAAACTCCTCGGAGAAATGACAGCGAAGCTTCAGTTCGAAGAGTTGGAGGCCGAGGATCCCAGACGAGAGCAAAAGATCAAGAAGCTCCTCAAGGAAACGGCAAAATTGCAGACTGACGATCTCAAACGAGAGCAGATGCGTTCTCTTCAGGAAGAGTCGCGGCGGCTTCTACCTGGCTTTCTCCTTCTTTTATCCAAGTCCTGCACCTATCAGAACCCTGCTACCCACATTTAGGGCAGGACTTCCAGTTCAATCCGCTGTTACACAACCAAAGTCACATGATCTGGGGTGAGTCAAGTTGACAAATTAGACTATCACAGAGGCCATGGTTCAATCCTCAGTGTGTGCACTCAAGCGAGCGTGGGAGTGAGCAAGAGAGAGGAAGAAGAAGTAGAAGAAATAGAAGAAGAAGAAGAAGAAGAAGAAGAAGAAGAAGAAGAAGAAAGGAGAGACAGAAGAGAGAGGAGAGAGAATGATTCTGAAAGAGAGGAGAGAGAGGAGAGAGAAGGATTCTGAGATCATTGATGTTTTCCTGGGCACATCACTCAAGGATGAGGTTTGGAAGACCATGCCTGTGCAGAAGCAGACCCAAGCTGGCCAGGGACCAGGTTGTAGGCATTTGTTGCTACTGGGGACTACAATGGTCATGTTGGTCTGGGTGACAAGTGCTCCAAGGAGATAGCCACCGCCATCCAAGGGGTCATCATCTTGGCCAAGCTTTCCATTGTTCCTGGGTGGAGAGGCTACTAAGGGAGCAAGAGCAGCAAGCCCCACACTGTCCCTTGGAAGGTGACAGGATGCTGTGGTTCTGTGCTGGTGCACTTCATCCCTGTCCCCAGAGGCACTGGCATCATCTCAGCTCCTGTGCCCAAGAAGCTGCTGCTGATGGCCAGTATTGATGACTGCTACACTTCTGCCAGGTCTGCACTGCCACCTTGGGCACCTTTGTCAAGGTCACCTTCGATGCCATCTCAAAGACCTACAGCTACCTGACCCCCAACCTCTGGAAAGAGACAGTGTTCACCGAGTGTCCCTGTCAGGAGTTTACGGATCATCTTGCAAAAATCCACACCAGAGTCTCTGTGCAGAGGACCAGGCTCCAGCTGTGACTACAACATAGGGTTTTTATAGTACAAAAATGAAGTGAATGAAACCTGTTAAAAAAAAAGAAAGAAATAAAGAAAGGGAGAGGAGAGGAGAGGACAGGAGAGGAGAGGACAGGAGAGGAGAGGAGAGGGAGGGAGGGAGGGAGGGAGGGAGAGAGAGAAAGAGAAGGAAATTAGCAGATCGCCAAAAAGTAACATCAAGAATGGAGTAGTAGCCACGGGCTGCGAAGGGTTTGGCTGGATGGGCAGCACAGAGGCCACTTAATCAGGCAGCTGGCCTCATAGAGAGGGAGCCTGATGAGCAGAAGCAACAGAGCTTGCTCACAGTCCCATCCCACCCCACAACAGAATGGGTTTCTGACTCTTTTCCACTTCCGTTTCCCTAAATCATCAGTGAATAAACCCAAATCATTGTAATTCAGTGCAAAACCAAACAGGCACATTCAGGCAATACCAAGGAGTAACTTCTTTCCTAATCTGTAATGATCTTGCTCAGCAATAATGTCACCAGTTTAAAAAGTCATGTTAAAAAATAAATTGTTCAGGTTCTAACAGTATTATTCACGTTCCCACTTTACTTCCATGAGCTATTTTAGGCTATTTCTGTAGCTATCAAGAGTGCTCTAATCTGCACAATTTGGGAGCAAGTTTTCACCTCAGAGGACTTTAAATCATGCACATTCTTGTCTCTATAGCTATGAAAACTTGATGTTTCTTAAACCTTACTTTCGAAACTACAGGTATGCAAACTTAGAGTGAAACTCCAAAATGTAGTGATTGCTTTTTATAGCTCTGACCAGATTTGTCTAAATCATCGGGTCAGCTCTGACATTTGTATTAAAATCTTTAAAAAAATGATAGAAACCAGAGCATGCCATCTAAAGCATACATCCTCTCCTGTTGTTTTGGAAAGCCAGTGGCACATTCTTCATTTGCAAGACCCTCGTTCATGGGACTGTTACCTATGGATAATCAAGTGCCGGTTATGCATTTTAATATAAACTTGATTTTCCATAGCTCAGCTGCTCTACCGAGGCACAACCCCGAGGAAGGTTGCCCGGATTTGCAGTTTAGCAAAGCATTTGCTTGATATAGCACCGTATTTCTGTTCATATAAATATTTTAAGTTGAAAAAAACCCTTTTGTTATTTTTCTCTCTGCCTAAGAAATATTTCCACAAACTCTTCCCATAACAGAGCAGCTCTGACTTCAGAAACCCTCACAGCCCGGGGTGACGAGGAAATGGCTTCTTGGCACTGATGGTTATCCATCACTGTTTTAAAAACGGAGAGACTACACAGAGCCACACCACTATTAGGCAAATAGAAAAGTGCCTCTTTTTCTATAAACTATTCATCCTTTCTCCTTCCTGGTTCCGGATGTGGGAAAAATTAATTCTAGCAACAATAAAAAATCCAATATTCTCTTCACACTATTAACCTCAGAGAGCCCAACTTCCTAGAAAGTTCCCAGTTCCCTCCCATTGTGGTCCAGAGCTGGATTTTCATCCAAGACCTGTTTCTTCTATGAAGTCTTCTGTGATTAACTCCAGCCCACAAATGCTCCTCCTCTTTGTCTTTCTTCCTGCAGGGGGTACATGTGTGTGAGACTCACCCCCCCATTTACTTTGCTGTATTCTTTTCTATTTGCTCATTTATGTATTCGTCTTCTCTCATCCCTTTCATTGACTTATAAAATCCTCCAGAACAAAGATCATATCTTTGTTTTCCATTTCAAAATATCTAGCCAGGAATAGAATATCTAGGCATAAACAAAGTTGTTTTTGATTTTTGTTTTTAAACTGTTGATTGAACCCAGGGGCATTTTACCTCCAAACTACCCCCCAATCCCTTTTTATTAGAGAAAGAGTCTCGCTAAGCTGCTGAGGCCGACCTCAAACCTGCAATCCTCCTGTCTCAGCCTCCCTAGTACTGGGATTATAGGTGTGTGCCACCATGCCTGGCTTTTAACCATTTTTTTACAAATGAAATATTTAATCAATACTCATGGATGAGATTAGGAGATTATTATCTGGTCAGAAAACCGGATGCCAGGATCTGGGGTTCTACCCTGTCATCCTAACACATTTTGCTCTGCAGTTCTTACCCCATGCTTCAATGGGGAGCCATGAACTCACCAAAAATTTAGTGTGTGTGAGAGAAAGAGAGAGAGAGAGAGAGAGAGAGAGAGAGAGAACCATCTTAGACCTTCATCAGATTCAAAAGGGTCTGAGAGCTTCAGCTTGGGGAATGAGCTCCCTCCCTTGCTTGGTGCCCACAGGTGGGTAGTGCAAGGACTCACACTGTTTTGGAACTAGTCAAGGGTCCTGCAGACATGAGGACATTTATCATTGAAAGCCTTAGGGAGGGGCTGGGCTGGAAGAAGGAGGGCTCTGAGTTGGCCAGGAATCCAAGTCCAATTGGCTTGGAGGCTCCAGAGTCCTAGTCTGTATGGATCCCCCTCTATGATTATCAAGAAGAGCCCAAACCTCTCATACGCTTGGGGTTGGCCTTGCCCAGGATTCTGCCTCTGTTGGTTTTTTCAGGCTGTATCCCACTGATGAATCCTGATAACAATGATTCCTTTAATATATTCTGGCTGTTAAGTGCTCACATGGAGGCAAACACTTGGTAATCAACATGATAGAGGTAGAAGAAAAGCAGATGGAGGAAGAGAAAGACAAAGATATAAGAGAATAAAGATAGCAGAGTAGGAAACCAGCCCCCAAACATGCAACAGCTCACGACCGCTCCATGGCCAGCTTTCTGCATTGCTTAAAGGGAAAACAACTCCCTAAACTGGAAACAGAAAGAAGAGTGATTTTTAAGTGCATGTTTCAAATTAATTACCTTACTTCATTAGTACCAATATTTTTTAATGAACTCTCAGGGCTGGTATGAATCACTTCTCTGGCTGACTCCATTAGGAAACTTATCGAGTGTGAATTTGAGTGGGATTACAGAGAGAGACGAGAGATCTGTGATTGAGGTGGGCAGCGCTTCCCCGACAGGTTTGAGTGTCCTCTAACTCCAGGCTGCAGAGACGGACCTCGGTTAAGAGAGGCAGAGTGGGGTCCTTCATCGAGTGGCTGGCTCATAGGAAATTTGCACTGGTGATTCGTTCGTTGCCATAGCAACCACTGGAATGCAGAGGAACACATTTGTTCATTTTTACAATTATTCTATTATTTATACCGAGGCGTCTTTGAGAAGATGATAAATTTCTAGGGAGGAACCAGAAATTTATCCCTTAGACAAAAGAGACAATTAACCACAAGGTACTCCCCAAACTGGAAATGGGTGTTTGCTAACCATGAGGGGCATAGACTCTTTCCACCTAGCCTTGAGGGAAATCTTCATTACCCGGTGGGATTTTTCTCCTCGCCACAAAATAGGGGAGTTGGCAGGTCTCACTTATCAAACCCGGTTCTCAGTAGTTTGCAGACATTTCTTCTTCTTTGCCAGCTCTTCTTTAGAGACTCAGGGTTCCCTCACACTGCATGGATCATTATACTTAATTACCTAGAATATGTCACTACATGCAAAAGTAAGGTGGCTTTTTATAAACTCACCTGAGAAAACTTCTTGTTTGACCCGAGAATCATAATGCAAAAGCTAGGCTTAAAATGTAATGAATGTAATGAATTTGTTTTCACAAATCTAGCAAAATGAATAAATCAGCAAACACGCAAGCATGCAGATAAACAAACAGATTCCACAAATCTTTAATACGGAGTGTGGATAATTTGGTATGCTTCTAGCTTTTGTTGACTTGATTCCAGGGATTTTGAGTGAAAGGTATAGAAGTTGGGGAATTTCCTGGGGAGGAATAGAAAGTGAGAGGTTTCATTCAAGTGAGCAGATATAAGGTCAAGGATCTTTCTCTAAGAACATGGATTATTGCATAATTGTATGTAATCAATATATATTACTTTATGTATAATAATGTAATGCATACATAAAATGTATTGCATATGTAATACATACATATATATGCATATATATAGTAACTAAATTAAAAGTCCAAAAATGAGAAACTGGTTTATTATGGGTCCATATGAACAATGGAATCCCTGCAGCCTTCAGCCAGTAAGAATGATGAGAGAAGCTGGGCACGGTGGCACACACCTGTAATCCTAGTACCTGGGAGGCCAAGACAGGAGGATCACAAGTTCAAGGCCAGCCTCAGCAACTTAGTGAGACCCGAAGCAACTTAGCAAGACCCTGTTCCAAATTAAAAAATGAAGCAGCACTGGGGGTGTAATTCAGAGGTAGAATGTCCCTGGGTTCAAGCCCCAGCACCACCACCACCAACAAAAAAGAACCACAAGAGAAAACATGTTGACACGGAATAACGCCTATGATGTGTTATGGTTTTAAAAAGTAAGAAAGGGGAAAAGAGAGCAGATTGCAAACAATATGTATCTTATAATCACATTTTGTTTAAAGTATGTAATTTCTCTAGATATCTATCTATTTTTATACTTATAGGCAAAAATAATCTGAAAGTTCAGTCTCCAAAGGATGAATCCTTGTTATCTCTGGTGATGGGGTTGTGTGTGATCAGTCTTATTTTTTTCTTTCCTTCATGGACTGTGTACAGAATAGTGATAGGATCTTAATTGTACTCTATCTATGATTTATTAATCATCTATTATGTGTCAGGCTCTGTATTTGTGCTGGGGACAGAACAGTGAGAGAGACATCGACCCTGTTCTCTTGGAGCACGTATTTTTGTCTGAGTGTATCAGCCAGCCTTCTTAGTTGCACACAACAGAAACCATTCTTCCTAGCTTCAGGAGAAATGTGATTTCTTAAAGGGCTGTTCTCACTGGAATGGTTTCCCAGAATTGTTGGAAGAGCTGGAGAAACAGATTCAAGGCTGTGCCTTCACGAACAATGCCCCAAATCCCATCTTGGAACTGACCTGGTGAGGAATTTTTGCAACTGTTGCTGCTGCCAAATGGGAAATGAAAGAACTCGACCTTACTGCAGCTTCCACTGCCCAGCACCAATGCTACTTCAGAGCTAGGCACTTGTCTTTGTAACCCCTGCTCCTCCTGAAAGCTGGACACCAGCTGCCACCTGCACCAGCAAAGGGGAAGCCACGTGTGCATGTGGAATATGGGGCTTAGACAGTCAGATGATGGCGAGAACCTGGGTCGCATGCCTGCGTCTTAGCTGATGAGGAGGCTGGGAATTACAGTTCTGACTTCTGCTTCAATGAGACTGCATTCATAATGTGGGAATTTCCCTCCTTATGGAAAAGCTACTTAAAGGATCACTTCCAACCAGGAATCTAACACAGGTGCCTGTAGCTTATCAAGAGTAGCCAGAACTTAGCAAGACCCTCATCAACTTAACAAGATCCCTGTTAAAAAAATAAGAAGAGCTGTGGGTGAAGTTCCGAGGTAGAACGCCCCTGGGTTCAATCCCCAGTACCAAGAGAAAAAAAAAGTAGTCAGAACTTGTTTTGAATACAAGTAAAGGAAAACCAACTTAAACTGGGTTAAGGAATGGAGAAAATTAATGGGCTCACAAAGCTAAAATATCCAGGTATCCATGCTGGCTTCTGCTGTGGTAAGATCCATCATTTTTCAAATGATGCCATCAGGATGTGACCCTAAAAGCTGTCACTTTGGACTTCAAGCTGAGTGCACCTGCAGAACAGCAAACACAGCGAGGGGCTTTCTCTGAACTCCCTTATCAGAACTCCAGGAGGAGTTCTGTCGCCATGAGCACCTTCCCGGAAAGCTTCTCACTGAAGTAAGGTTAAACCTGAATCATGGGAGAGGAGACTAGAGGTCCACACAATGCCCAGAGAGACTTTGTCAGGGGCTGTCACCTATTCTTTCTGTTGTTGTATTGGGGATTGAACACAGAGGCATTCTACCTCTGAGCTAAACTCCCAGGCCTTTTACTTTTTTGTTTCGAAACAGGGTCATGCTTGGTTATTGGGAGTCTCACTAAGTCGCTGAGACTGGTTTCTAATCTGCTATCCTCCTGTCTCAGCCTTCCAAGTCCCGGGTTTACAGGCGTGAGCCACCATGCCTGGCTCACCTATTCTTTTGAGGGCCCATTCACTTTCCTCCCAAATCATTTACTCTCCCTGCAGTTGCTTACATTCCCCCCTCCACTCCCCTATGAGGGAGTCATATAAGCTACAAGATCTCATTGATTAATGTGCTTTTCTTTCATCTGATGCCCTTGTGCAGGTGATAAATTTTGCATTTCTTTTCTCCTGCTAATCTGCCTACTGTCAGTTGATTTCACAGACTCAATTATTCAACCCCCAAAGGGTAGAGGGAAAGTTTTCCCTCCCCTATAATAGCGAACCCCTATTTCTCCATCCAGGTCTTTTTACCCGGTTTTATTATTTTTTGTGACATTTATCACCTCTGAGCAGAGAATTTGTTGCAGATCTTCCTAGTCCACTAGAAAGCAAGTGTCTTTTGGTGTCCCCTCAATTTTCAGTGCACTCAGTAAGTACTAGTTGAGAGAATAAACTAATGAATGAATTAAAGCAACAGGAAGAAAGAGAGAGACATGAATAAGTAGACGAGGAAAGAAAGAAAGAGAAGGGAGCCACATGCTTGGTGTCACGTGTCTGCCTCTACTTTGAGGTAGGAATGACTCTTTGGGCTACTCCTTCCCCTTTGCTTCCAATTCACACTTGCTCTTCTAGCTTTCCCTCAGGTGCAGGGGTTGACGAGCTGGTTGACGAGAAGTCCCTGTAACATGGGGTTGAGGCTGATTATGACTGCTCAGGAAGGGCCACTTCCCTGTGACATGAGTGACAAGCAAATGCTTCCTGATTTTTTCATCAACTTCTTATATCAAGAAACTTCTTATATCAAGAAATTTTTTCATCAATTTCTTATACATTTGAGGAAGACAAGTACTTCTTTTTAGGTAGGTGTGATCAGATCAAAAACAGATATTAATTTTTTCTAATTTATTTTATCTTTTTTTTTCTTGTGGTACTGGGGATTGAACCCAGGGGTAGATTGAACCCAGGGGTAGAACTGGAGTAGAACCCAGGGGTGTTCTACCTCTGAGCTACACCCCCAGCCCTTTTTATTTTTTACTTTGAAACAAGGTTTTACTAGGTTGCTGAGAGTCTTACTACATTGCTGAGGTTATCCTTTAACCTGTTATCCTCGAACCTGTGATTCTCCTGTCTCAGCCTCCCAAGTACTGGGATTACAGGCATGTGCACTGTGCCCAACGTTTTTTCTAATTTAAAAGTACATGCCTATTGCAGATCATTGAGAAAACACAGATAAACAAAAATTAGAAGGTGCAAATACCTAGTAACGTCGCTATCCTGAGCTAGCTTCTGAGAACATTTTGATTCATTCCCTGTAATTTATTTGTCTCTACATATTCACTCCTACATGCGCACACCCATTCTGAAAAAAAGAAAGAAGGAAAGAAAGAAAGAAAGAAAGAAAGAAAGAAAGAAAGAAAGAAAGGTGGGATTTAAAAAAATGACTTTATGAAAATGTCATTTTCCTGTGATCTTCTTTCCCCCAAAGACGTAACTCTAGATTCATTGTGAGAACAACATGAGACAAATCCCAGTTGAGGGAATTCTATAAAATATTTGATCATTAATCCTCAAAACTTTCAAGGTCATGAAAAACAAGAAAATTCTGAGAAACTCACCATCACGAGGAACCCGAGTCAACATGACCGTTCAAGGTACTGTGACATAGTGGATGAACAGAAAAAAAGAATCCTAAAGGAAAAATGAGAAAATTTGAATAACGTATGGACTTCAGTTAAGAATATATCAATTTTGGTTCATTAATTATAACAAATGTGTTATACTAATGTAAGATGCTAATACCAGGGGAAATTGTGAGAGTATATAGAAATGCTACTGTCTTCATCATTTTTTTCTGTAAATCTAATAGTGTTTTAAAATAAAGAGCTTATTTTAAAAAGTGACACTTGAAATGCTATATCTCAAATATCTTACTGCCCACGTAGGAAAAAAAGAGAGGATTGCCTGTGGAAATATGTCATGTTCAGGAGAATTTTCATCACCGTTCGGTATCACCCTGTCCCCCCTCATTACTGCTGAGTGAAGTGGGTAGACGGAGCTCGTTGTTTCTTGCAAAGGAAAACCCCCAGTTGTTTAATTAGCTCGCTATCAGATATAGCCTGAGGATTTACATGTTTTGCCATGTTCAAGTTTCAACGTGGAGCTCAGTTATTTTAAGATCCTTGGCCTTTACTACAACAGGGAAGCATGGAAAACACATGAATGTTTATAAAACTATGCATGTAACAAAATGATTTACATGACAGTGAGCAAATGGACAAGTCTTGGAAGTCAGCAGTCCCACCCAGAGAACGGTCTGCCTGGAATTTCCTTGTTTTTAGGAAATCCTTTTACATAATCTGGGAGAAGAAGGATATTTTTCCTCTCATTTTCTCCTCTAAAAAAATAATGTGTTTGAGGACTGTTACAGTTTGGATTTAGAATGTCCCCCTAGACCTCACAGAGACACGGCAGCCATGTTGGAGGTGGGGCTTAGATGGGGAGGGGTCCATGGGGGTGTGGCCTTGGGGGTTATATATGGTCCCTCCTCCCCTTGCTAGCTCTGGGATGTGAAAGCAGAGCGCTTGTACGCTCTCTCTCTGCTCTCTGTGCCATGCCCTGAGCTCCGCAGATGTAACCTGGTCTAACATGAACTGAACCCCTGAAATTCACACAACTGTGAGCAAATAAATCCTCTTGCTCTAAATTGTGGTGGTCAGGTGTTTTGGGTTATAGAAGTGAGAATGCTGACTGAAACAGGAACTGAGTCAGGTCCATTTCTAAAGGACTACTGATAGAATAAATAAGGGGTGACTGACAGGGACAAATTGCCCTTGGTTCTCAATTCTGGGACCCACCTACCTCAAGTTCTTCCCCTGCCCACCCAGAATTTTTAGTAGATAAATTCAGGTATCCTCTATTTAAAAAGGCAAATACTGCCAGGCGTGGTGGACCACGCTTATAATTCCAGTACTTGGGAGGCTGAGACAGGAGGATCGCAGGTTTGAGGCCAGCCTCAGCAACAAAATGAGACACTCCACAACTTAGTGAGACCCTGTTTCAAAATAAAAAATAAAATAGGGCCAGCGGTGTAACTCAGGTAGAATGCCCCTGGGTTCAATCCCCACTACCACACACATACACAAAAAAAGGCAAATACCTTTGGGTAGTTTCAAAGGTAATCAATACAATAATAGTAATAATTAAAATAAGAGCAATAAGCCAGACAATTTACATGTGAGAAAATGGAGCCCAGAATGGTTAATTTTTAAGGTGGTCATAGAGGTATAAGAAAAGTTGCATAAATTTAGGAAAAGAGAACATTGTTTAGAACTAATGGAAGAATGACTGCTTTTATGAACAACACGATGTTTGAGAGTAAAAGTTTCCAGGAGAAGAGAAATAAATGCGCATATTGGGAGAAGCTTCAGATTTTCATTGCAACGGGCATATATACAGGAAGGGCGAAAAGTTGGATCTGTTTTGCAGTCAGTCCACCACAATATATAATAATGCGTGTGTGTGTGTGTGTGTGTGTGTGTGTGTGTGTATTACATATGTTCTTATATGCATATATATGTTCAATATATACACATTATATGATAGATCATATTATGTGTTAGATTTCTCTCTCATGAAAACTTAAAACACATTCATAAAACATGCCCCGTACTCATCACACACACAAATTAAGAGAAAAAAATACTTCAGTGTTTTTGAATCTTCTGTACTTCCTCCCTAATCATATTTCTCATCCTTTCATTGGAGGTAACTGTTATCCTGAATTTTATCTTTATTATTCCCTTGTTTTCTTTAGTTATTACCACATAAAAATGTATTTCTACACAATCTTCTTAGTTTTACACATTTTTAATTTATATAAATGGAATTAGCGTGAATAAATATTTCTGACTTATTTCTGTGACTCCTTTTTACTCAAAACAATAGGCATTTTAATCATATATGTTTATTTGCTATTTGCGTTTCCTGTTCTGTAAAATATCTTTTTATAGCTTATATCTACTTTCTATTAAATTATCACTTTCTTATTAAATTTTAGGATTTTTAAAGTATTTACATTCTAGATCTAGATGCCAATAACTCATTGGTTACATATCTGGCAAATATTTTATTTTAGGTTGTAGCTTATGTTGTAGACTTCTTTTTTTTTTTTTTTGTGGTACCAGGGATTGAACCCAGAGGCATTCTACCTCCGCGCTACATCCCCGGCCCTATTTTTTATACTTTATTTTGAAACCGGGTCTCATGAAGTTGCGGAGGGCCTCACTAAGTAGAGAGAGAGAGAGAAAGAGAGAGAGACAGGGAGAGAGAGAGAGACCTGAGACTGGCCGCGAACCCGGATCCTCCGGTCTCCGCCTCCCAAAGTACTGGGATTACAAGCGTGCGCCACCACGCCCAGCTGTAGACTTCTTTTTTAAAAAAATTAATAGAATTAAGTCGTTTTAAAAATATATTTTTATTTGTGTATTGTAATTATACATCATAGTGGGGTTCAAAGTGATACAAACATCTACGCTCACAGGTTTGGTGTATTTCCCTTCAGATACCAGCCCCTCTCTGTACATATTGGTGAGGTTGGTGGTGATACCTTCGTACGTGGACATAGCATCATTTGAACTATTTCCTTCCTCTGTTCTTCCTTTTTCCCTCCCCACCTCCCTCCCCCTATCTCCTTCCACTATTCTACTGGTTTCTCTCCTCAATTATCTGAAGTCCCTTTTGTTTCCTATTTTCTCTCTAGCTTTCACATATGAAAGAAACATTTGACCCTTGACTTTCTGAGACTGGCTGATGTTACCTCGCATAAAATTCTCTAGTTCCATCCATTTTCCTACAAATGACATAATTTTGTTCTTCTTTATGGCTGAATAAAATTCTACTGTGTGTATATACCATGTTATCCATTCATCTGCTGACAGACACCTGGGTTGGGTCCATAATTTGGCCATTGTAAATTGTGCTGCTCTAAACATGGATACGCGTGCATCACTAAAGCATTCTAGCTTTAATTCTTTTGGAAAGATATTAAGTAGTGATATAGCTAGATCATATGGTGGTTCCATTCCCAATCTTTTGAGAAACCTTCATACTGATCTCCATAGAGGTTGAACTAGTTTGCCATCACACTAACAGTGTACAAGAGTTCCTATTACCCCACATCCTCACCAGCTTTTGTTACTGTTTGTATTCTTGATGATTGTCATTCTAACTGGAGTTAGATGGAATCTCAGTAGAGTTTTGATTTGCATTTTCCTGATTGCTAAGGATGTTCAACATTTTTGCACATATTTATCGGCCATTTGTATTTCTTCTTTTGAGAACTGTCTATTCAGTTCAATTGCCCATTTGTGATTGAGTTATTTTTTAGTGTTACATTTTTAAGTTCTTTATGTATTCTAGATATTAGTCCTCTATCAGAGGAGTAGCTGACAAAGATTTTCTCCCATTCTGTATGCTCTCTCTTCAGACTCGTGATTATTTCCTTTACTGTGCAGAAGTTTCTCAACTTGATACCATCCCATTTATTAATTCTCGGGGTTTTTTCCTGAACTTTGGGGGTTTTAGTGAAAGTATCTTCCGTTGCCTATATGTTAGAGAGTTGGGCCTATGTTTTCTTCTAGTAATTGCAAAGTTTCTGGTCTAATTTCTGGGTTTCTGATCCATCTTGGGTTGACTCTTGTGCAGATGAGAGATTGGAGTCTAATTTCATTCTTCTACATATGAATATCCAATTTTCCCAGCATCATTTGTTGAAAAG
The DNA here is from genome assembly GCA_004027185.1 of Glis glis. NCBI lineage: Eukaryota > Metazoa > Chordata > Mammalia > Rodentia > Gliridae > Glis > Glis glis. The sequence goes on from PVJS01009379.1 coordinate 37,899, forward strand.
GCGGTCTTTTATATAGCATATGTTTTTGGCTCCTTTGTCAAAAATCAACTGGCTATAAGTGTGAGGATCTGTTTCTGTATTTCTATTCTATTCCATTAGTCTATATGTCTTTTTTTTGTGCTAGTATCATGCTGGTTTTGTTACTGTAGCTCCGTAGTATAATTTGAAGTTAGGTATTGTGATGCCTCCAGCATGGGTCTTATTGCTCAGGATTGCTTTGGCTATTCTTTATGCGCTTTCAAAAATCAAGCTCTTAATTTTAATTTAATCAAATTTATCAAAATTTTCTTTATAGTTTCTGCTTTTTGCATCTTGTTTAAGAAAATTTCCCTTGCTTGATCCAACTAGAATCTACTCTTGTGTAAAATAAAAAAATCCAATTCCAATTTTATTTTTTTCCATAGGAATAGGCACTATTTATTTAATATCATTATCAAATTCCAAAGCCTTAAAATAAAACTTGATAAAAGGGAAAAAAACCTTGCAGTTGATATTCTTCTTCAGCAAGGTCTTAGCTATTTATATTTATACATTTAGTAGGCTATATAATTTTAGAATCAGCTTGTAATATTCTATGAAAAATTTTACTAAGATCTTGGTTAGAACAATATGCATTTTGTTGATAGAAGTTTATATCATCCATGAAGACAGTATACATCTACTATACTGTCTTCTGTATACTGTCTACATCTACTATATACTGTCTATATCTACGGTATACTGTCTTCTAGATAATATCTACTGTATCTAGATTTGAATAATTTTCATTTTCAATCAAGTTATATAATTTCCTCCATGAATGTCCTGAACATTTTTATGAGGTTTATCCTTAGATACTTTATATTGCTGTGACTACTAAATATTGTCTTAGTTAATTGTATTAGCTGGGCATAGTGACACACCTATAATCCCAGCTTCTTGAAAGGGTGAGGCAGGAAGTTCAAGGTCATACTGAGAAACTTAGTGAGATTCTGCCTCAAAATAAAATAAAATAAAATAACATATAAAAGAAAAGCAAGGGGCTGGGGATGCAGCTCAATGGTAGAGCACCCTAAAAAAAATTACTGCTTGTTGCTGATAAATAGAAATTCAGTTGTCTTTTGTATACTCGTTTTTTATCCAGTCGCTTTGCTAAACTCTCAATTATGTAAATACTTTTTGTTTATAATATAGAAAACAGTGAATTTTGTATTCTTTTTTTATTTCATATATCTTTTCCACCATATGTAGTTGGAAAATATTTATCTTACCTGTATCATTTTGGAGTCTGCTTTAGTTTGAATGTGTCTCCCCCTCACCCCCCAAGCATGTGTTGGAAACTTATTCCTGAATGTAAAAGTATTGGGAGATAGGGTTAAATAAGTATAGGGAGATAGGGGGCTCTGCTCTCATGTCATTATTTAAATATATATTATAGTGCCATTATTGCAGGAATGGGTTAACTACTGTGAGAGTGCATTTGTATGATAGTGAGTTTGGCCCTCTATTGCTGGCATGCTCTTGCTCTCTTGCCTTTCCACCTTCTGCCCTGTGATGACATAGCATGGAGGCTTATGCTTGGGCTTTTCAGCTTCCGGAACTGAGGACCAAAGGAAAATGTGTTTATTATATATTACCCAGTTTCAGGTGTTCTATTATAGTAGCAGAAAATGGACTAAGACAGGGTATTTCTAAAATTTGTTGTCATTAACTTAATAATATTAAAAGTAGATCAATAGCTTTATCTCTTAAAAAAAATGACCTTAGATGTCTTCAAGCCAAATGGCCCTATGATATTTTTGATGTATTATATAGCATTTTCTAGACAAACAGAATAGGATATAAATATAGATGTAGAGATAGATGAGAGAAGATTTATTATAGGAATTGGCTCTTGTGTTTATCGAGGCTGAGAAATCCCACAATATGCTGTCTGTAAACTGAAGAACTAGGGAAGGTGATAGCATGGCTCAGGCCAAGTCTGAAGGTCTGAGAAGGAGGCCCCAGTGCACGTCCTTAAGTCTGGATGCTAGGGAACATGGACTTCTGATGTCCTGGGGCAGGGTAGGATGGGAATCTCTGCTCCAGAAGAGAAAGTAAATTTGCCTTTTTGTTCTCTATGGCCCTCAAAGGATTAGGGTGTCTTCCCACACTGGGTGAGGGTGGATCTTCCTTACTTGGTCTACTGATTCAAATGCAAATCTCTTCTGAAAACTCATCATTGACATACCCCCCAATAATGCTTTACCAGCTCTCTAGGGCTCCTAAATCAGTCAAGTTGACTCATAAAATTAACCTTGCGTATGGTATTCATGATCAGTATTTTAAGTGAACATTTTGTAAAATTAATATGTAGTCTCTCAAATTATATATGGATATTATTATTTTTCAACTTTTAATTTGCACTTTAAAATTAGGAATACATTAAAATTATTCAAATTTTTTAAAAGCATCAAAAGACACTCTGACAAGTTTCTCCACACCAGCTACCCAGTTCCCTTACCTGGAGGCCGCCAATGTTACTTTCCTATGCGTGTTAGGCAGGCAAATGTTTGCCATAGCTTTTCATAAAATTTTACCATGTTCATTCTTTTCTTTTTTTTTTGCAGTGCTGGGGATTGAACCCAGGGGCATTCTACCTCTGAGCTACATACCCAGACCTATTTTTTTTTTATTCTTTATTTTGAAACAGTGTCTCACTAAGTTGCGGAGAGCCTCACTAAGCCTCACTGCGATCCTCTGGTCTCAGCCTCCCAAGTACTGAGATTACAAGCATGCGCCACCACGCCGGGCTCCTTTTCTTTTCTTTTCTTTTCTTTTTTTTTTTTTTGAAGTACTAGGGATTAAACCCAGGGGCATTCTACCTCTGAGCTACACCCCCAGCCCTATTTTTTGGTCTTTTTTTAAATTCAGAACTGTTTTTTTAAAAAATGTGCTTTTATTGGTGCATTATAGTCTCACATCATAATGAAAATCATGTTGACAACGACATACATGGCTACAGCACTTGGTGTCCCTCCCCCATTTCCCTTGCTCCCCATATCCCCATACAGGGTCTCCATACAGGGTCTCACTAAGTTGTTGAGGGCCTCCCTAAGTAGCCGAGGCTGACTGCAAACCTGTGATCCTCCTGTCTCAGCCCCTCAAGTAGTGGGATTACAAGCATGGGCCACCACCCCTGGCTCATTCTTTTCTTGATATTCCAAGGTTACATCTTTAATTTTTTTCTCTTTAAAGCACTTCTTTTTAACCATTATTTTATAGTATCTCTGATGGTGACAAATTTCTCTTGGTTTCATTTCATTTGAGAATGTGTGTGTGTGTGTGTGTGTGTGTGTGTGTGTGTGTGTGTGTGATACTGGGGATTGAACCCAGAGTCATTCTACCTCGCAGCTATATCCCCAGCCTTTCCTCCCTCCCTCCCACCCTCCCTCCCTCCTTCCTTCTCTTCCTTTATTTTTGCTTTGAAAAAGGGTCTCACTAAGTTGCTGACAGTCTCACTAAGTTGCTGAGGCTGGTCTTGAATCTGCGATCTTCCTGTCTCAGCCTCCTAAATACTGGGATTACAGGAGTGCACCACCATTCCCAGCTTATTTGAGAATATCTTGATTTCACTTTTATACTTTATTTGGTAATGAGGGGTTGACAGTTCTTGTCCTTTCAGACCTTGAAAAATGTTGTACCACTGCCTTTTGGTATTCATATTTCCGATGGACTATTTGCTATAATTCAAATTCTTTTTCCCTATAGTAAGACATTGTCTCTGGCTATTTTAAGCTTAAACTAAAGACCCTTCATCTTTAGTTTTCAGAAGTTCAATCTTGATGTATCTTGGTGTGATTTCTTTTGAGTTTATCCTGTTTGGCCATTGAATATGTAGGTTTATGGAGTTTTCTGTTGTTGTTTTTTTAGTGGGGCTTTTTTTTTTGCCATATTTGGGGAAATTCCAGCCATTATTTCTTTGAATACTTTTTCAGGCTGTGATAGTTGGTCTGATTCGTCAACTTGACTCACCCCAGATCATGTGACTTTGGTTGTGTAACAGCGGATTGAACCGGAAGTCCTGCCCTAAATGTGGGTAGCAGGGTTCTGATAGGTGCAGGACTTGGATAAAAGAAGGAGAAAGCCGCATAGAGGGAGCCGTGACTCTTCCTGAAGAGAACACATCTGCTTTTGTTTGAGATCGTCAGTCTGCAATTTTGCCGTTTCCTTGAGGAGCTTCTTGATCTTCTGCTCTCGTCTGGGATCCTCGGCCTCCAGCCTTCGAACTGAAGCTTCGCCGTCTTTTCTCCGAGGAGTTTCCTTGTCTTCACATCTTGGACTGAACTGAATTGGTGATTGCTTCAATCCTGGGGCTCCAGCTCCAAGGAGTTTCCTTACCTTCACATCTTGGACTGGATTGAATTGGTGGTTGCTTCAATCCTGGGGCTCCAGCTCTTAGACCGCCCGACCAGCTGCTGATTCCTCTGACTTTTCACGTGTGGTCGAAATTCAGGACTGCATTGTGAGCTAATCTAATAAATCCTTTTTTCCCCCTCCCTTCCTTTCTTCATTCTGTGAATTCTGTTGATCTGACCAATACACAGGCCCAACATCTTTCTCCTCCCCTTGGGATTTCAGTGACACAAAAGTTAGATCTTTTGCTATAGTCCCTCATGCCAGGAGACTGTTCCTTTTTTTTCAGTATTTTGTTTTTGTTGTTGTTGTTCAGATTGAGTAATTCCTACTTTTCTATTTTCAAGTTCATTTTCTTTTTTGGTCTCACCTTGGCACTGCAGATTGCCAGTTTCTCCAGCACCCAGTTTGGGATATAGGAGGGAAGAAGCACTAACGACCTCAGCGCTGTGTTCTCTTCGAGGTCCTGAGCTCACCAGCTGGTCTGCCTTATCCATTCAGAGTCTGCTTTGGTTTGTTTTCCATATAATGTCAAGTGGTTTTAGTTGTATTTAACAGGAGGAACGGGGAAAATTATGTATGTTCACTCCATCTTCAACATTATCTTATAGAGTGTTTCTTTATGTTTACTTCAATGACTTCTTTGCTCATTGTTCCTTCTTGTGTGTCAAACAATATTTTTAGGATCACTATCTGAAGAATATTTCATCAGAAATTCCTTTAATTAACTAATGGTAAACTTTCTCCGTTTTGATGGTATGAGAATGACTTTTTTCACTCTCTTTTGGCAAATTATTTTGTTTAGAACACACTTAAATATTGACAGTTATTTCTCTCAGCACTTTGAAAATATTTCTCTGCTATCTTCTGGCTTTCAATGCTGATATTGAGAAGTCAATTATGAATCTATTACTTTTCATATAATATATCTGCTCTATCTTAGAGGAAAAGGACTTTTCATTGTTCTTGCTAATCTATAGTTTTATCATGGTGGACCCAATTTTGGGTTTCATTCTTGTGGATTGTTTGACTTCACGAACCTGAGAATTTGTGTCTTTCACCAATTCTGGAGAACTCTTGGCTAACATTTTTTCAATATTAAACCTTGCCCATTTTATCTATTATTTCTCTCTGAGTCTCTTATCAGATTCATTTTAACCTTCTGAGTTTACCTTCAAGGTATCTCAAACTCTGATTATAGTCCATCCCTTTTTCTCTTTGTTCAGCATTCTTGATAATTACTTCAGCTCTACCTTCCAGGTCACCAAGCATGTTGTTAATTATTTCTGATATGACACATATGTCTACTGAATCTTTAATTTCACTTAGAATACTTTTTATTTTTGTAAGTTCTATTTGGCTCTTCTTTGTGCCTTCAGGCTCATAAACAAAACAAAACAAAACAAAAAACAAAACAAATACACCAGAGATGGAAAAACTGCAAACATGTCAAAATAAAAAGAATAATATAGAGCCGGTCGTGGTGGTGCACGCTTGTAATCCCAGTACTTTGGGAGGCGGAGACCAGAGGATCCGGTTCGTGTCCAGCCTCAGCTCTCTCGTTCTCTCTCTCCCTGTCTCTCTCTTTCTCTCTCTCTCTCTCTCTCTCTCTCTCCTTAGTGAGGCCCTCAGCAACTTTGTGAGACCCGGTTTCAAAATAAAGTATAAAAAATAGGGCCGGGGGTGTAGCGTGGAGGTAGAACGCCCCTGTGTTCAATCCCCGGTACCGCAAAAAAAAAAAAAGACTAATATAGTAAATATCTATGTAACTATTATCTACTTTCAACAATGAACAGTTAATAGTCAACTTTGTTTCCTCTGTATCTCTCCCCACTTTCTCTCCCACTCCAGATAATTCTGAAGCAAATCCCAGACACCATATTATCTGTAATAGTTCAGTCTGTATCTCCATTAGACAAGAATTCCCCTTTAAAAAAACAGAACTAAGCCGGGCGTGGTGGCACATGCTTGTAATCCCAGTACTTTGGGAGGCGGAGACCGGAGGATCCGGGTTCGCGGCCAGCCTCAGTTCTCTCGTTCTCTCCCTGTTTCTCTGTCTCTCTCTCTCTCTCTCTCTCTTTAGTGAGGCCCTCTGCAACTTTGTGAGACATGGTTTCAAAAAATAAAGTATAAAAAATAGGGCCGGGGGCGTAGCGCGGAGGTAGAACGCCCCTGCGTTCAATCCCCGGTACCGCAAAAAAAAAAACAAAAACAAAAAAAAAGAACTACCATTTTCTTACCCTCTAAGAAACCCATTGCAATTCCTTAATATTAAATATTCTTCATCCCTAAAATTTTTTATAATTTTTTGGTCATATTTTTAATATCCTCTTACTTCTTCAAGTATATAAATACACTTAATTTACAGTTATATTTAATTTTTCCAATGTATGCAGTCCTTGTGGGTCTGATAATTCTATTTCTTATGCCTGCTGGCTCTTGCTCATGGTGTTTGTTTCCTCATGTTTATGTAGTTTTCAAATTGTGAGCTTATAGTCATTGAGACTTTATTTGTAGGACTTCTTTGTTGAGTGAAGGTTCATTTCCCCAGAGATTTGTAATTGTTTCTTACAGGCACCTTGGGTCATCTCTAACCTGAAATCATTTAAATTCAATTCTCAGGTTATGTTTTTCAAGCTACTCAAGTAGTACAAATTTCATACCAAGCTTAAGTGATGGTCACCTTGTGGTTAGTAATTTTCAGAAGAGCCTTTAGTTTTCTAACAGAGACAAGAATTTTACTGTCTCTTGCAGTGATATTAACTTTATTTTTCCAACTTGCCTTCACTGAGGCTGTTGCCTTTTGTCGGACTGGCTCTATCAAGAGTCTCAATTTACCCTCCCAACTTGCATAAATCCCAGGCATTGTCTCCTGTTCCTCTCACATACTTATACCCTGTTAAAACAAACAAACAAACAAACAAACAACAAATAACAAAAACTTTGCAACCTTGTATTGGAAGATTTCCTGAAGACAAGATTTAGCTCAATGCCCAGTTACTGCTTTAGATTCATGCCTTTTTACTACTTTTATCCTATGAGAGATGCTATCATTGTCTTCAACTCAGCTAAGCATTTAAAATTATATTATGAATATTTCATCCAGCTTCTGAAGAGTTTTCTATACTGGGATTCAGAATATCTGCTGCACTGCCATATTCCCAGAAAGAGGAATTCAAATTATTCTGCCTTAGAGCCCTACCAGGTTTACTGCCAGAAATTAGCCTCCAAAGTATCTCTTCGCTGTTCTTGAGATTTTCTAGATCTCAAGATTCAGGAGGTTCTCTGATGGAGTCTGAGTCCATTTAGACTGGTTCAACAAAATACCATAAACTGAATGGTTTATAAACAACAGAAATGTATTCCTCAGAGTTTTGAAGACTGAGAGGTCCAAGATCAAGAGGCCAGCAGATTCAGTGTCTGGTGAGGGCCCGCTCTCTGGTTCAAAGATGGCACATTCTAGTTGTGTCCGCAATAGGTGGAAGGAGCAAGAAGCTCTCTGGGTCTTCCTTTTTTTTTTTTTTTTTGCAGTACCAGGGATGGAACCCAGGGGCATTCTACCTCTGAGCTACACCCCCAGCCCTATTTTTTATTCTTTATTTTGAAACAGGGTCTCACTAAGTTGTGGAGGGCCTCACTAAGTAGCTGAGGCTGGCTGCGAACCTGGATCCTCTGGTCTCAGCCTCCCAAGTAATGGGATTACAAGCGTGCGCCACTACGCACGGCTTTGGGTCTTCCTTTATAAGGGCACTTGTCCCATTCATGAGGGCTCTGTAGGGCCCTCAGGATCTAACCACCTTGCAAAGGCCCCACTACCTAGTATCACATTGGTGTTTAGGCTTCATCATATGAGTTTGGGAGAACACAAACATTCAGGCCAAACAGATTGGCTCCTAGGGTCAGGTCCTATGTACTCCATTCTGGCCTCCGCATCTGACCATCATGAGTCTACCGTTGATGACCCTCATGAGTTTGTCATTCTGCTTGGCAGAGCTGTCCTTTGCTGGTGACCACCACTGTCACTCCTATTTTGGCTTGACAATAGATACTGCTCTTTTCTTTTGTGTTTCATCCCTAACACTGGACAGGCCCAACATCCTCAATGATCGAAGAACAGAAGGTATGAGAGAGGATATTATATATGTGAACTTAGAAATACTTTTCAGTGCCGGACCCAGCCTCAGACTTCTTCTGGTTGACCCAGCTCTTTGCAACTTTCCTGCCTCATTGCCAAGTGTCAATGATAGTTTCCTTTTCCACACCTGGGGTCCTTTACTCATCGAGGGACTTTGTAGACCAGGCTAAAATTAAGAGTCCTAGAGAGAGGAATTCTATGTCCTTTCCAGTCCCAATTTTCTTTGCCAAGAATGACTGCCACCCATGGTCATTGGCAGGAGAAGTGTTCTTTTTTTTTTCCAGAAAAGTCCAGAGAGCTAAGGCCCCACCCTATGAACCCCACCTCCAAGACACTACAACACACTGGTCTGACAGCGCATACTTTCAAAGTCTGGGTTTTTCAGTGTCACGTGTGGGACTTTACCAATCCATGTCACTGAGTCCAGTCCCTTTCTGTTCTGATGTGCTGTGGATAACGACTTAGATAATAAACATCCACAAATTTCACTGAGAAACATATAATATTAAAGAGGCACAGAGAAGTCTAAAGCTGTGTTTTGAAGAATAATTGCCCTCTAAGGAACAAATAACCTAGATATACAGCTCTCTTTAAAACACCTACCCAATTTACCTGGCTAAACAGAACATTAAATATTTCAGCTCAGTTTACTCGACTGCATTTGGTTTTTCCCAGGAACAATGGGTGAATAATGTGCCCTTAGATTTGCATAACCAAGAGTCCCAGGGTGGTGGTTGTTTCTGAAAAAAAACAAACAAAGACATAATATGCCCCAACAGTCAACTCAAAACTCCACCTGGGCACTTCCTCCCCTGTACACAAGGTCATAAAGCAGAAGCTGCACATCTTAAATGGCAGTTTCCCAGCTGCTGCATTCACATATTTTCTAATAAAACTGTTTTTTTTAAATCTAGGACACCCCCTTACATAGCTTTCTTGACATATCACAAATCACAGCGTCTCACTCTTGCTTACTCTCACACAGCGTCTTACTTAAATGCATGTTGATGTCACACATTAGTGTGGATTAGTCTTAGTGTGAATAATTTGAGTCACCTTCTCTCTTCCTACAGTATGATGGAAAGATGGGAGTGTGGTTTCATTGAAGTATGTGGTGCTTGGGGCCCTTGAGTCCCTGCTCTGCTAAATCTTGTGTAACCTTAAGTAACTTATTTTCTCTCAGCTTCAGTTTCCTTGTGAAATATTGACATATTAAAGAATTTAGCAAAGTGTCTCAGTGGATATTAACATGCTCCTCTCTTTGTTTCTGCCACCTCTCAGCCTCAAGACATCAGGGGCCACCCCGGTGCTGAGAATGATCCAAAGAAGGTATGTTCCCGGCCACTCATGTCCGCACTTCTGGGTTCTAGGGATTATTCATAATTGTATTGTGACATTCTCATGTCAGATATTCCACTTGGATTCTTTAGCCCTTCCAGGTTTTTGTGGGCTAGACTCTAAAAAAAGAAAGGGATAAAGGAAGACCAAAACCCCATAAATCAGTATTTTTCAAACTGTTTGTCTTGACTCATTATTGAATCCTGAAATCAATTTAGTGGACAGCCAGGATTTTGAAAAATTAAGTAATGTAATAGAAATAGTCATAGTTAGGGGAAGTGATGTTTTGTGAAGCTTTTGTATGAAATGAGTCACACTGTGCATACAATGTTTTTCTTATTTTGAAGTAAGTCAAAAAAGTTTGAGAAATACTGCTTTAAAGAGTTTTGATAAAATCAAAATTTATTTTAATTCTATAAAAATAAACTAACAGTTGGGCATGGTGGTGCATGCCTGCAACCGCATTACTTGGGAGGCTGAGATAGGGGGATCTCGAGTTCAAGACCAGCCACAGCAACTTAAAGAGACCCTCAGCAACCTAGCGAGTCCCTGTTTCAAAACAAAAAATTAAAAAAGGGCTGGGGGTATAGCTCAAAGGTAGAATGCCCCTGGGTTCAATCCCCACCACCACAAAAAAAGTAACAAATATTCACAAATAAAAATAGCATGCCCCACAAGGTAGATTAATTGCTCTTTTGGCCCAATTCTTCACATCTCTGTATCTACCTCCTTCACATTCCCATTCTATCCCTGCTGTTAGTCATGTGACTTGATATAGCCAATGAGATCTTAGCAAATGAGCTACAAGTGGAGTCTTGGAAAGAGCTTGCAAAATTGGGCTTGCTCTTGTCCTTGCCATTGCTGTGAAAACAAGTCCAGATTAATCTGTTGGAGGATGCGAATCACATGGAGGGGGAGCAGTCACCCCAGGCTCCCAGTCAAGGTTATCCTAGACCTTGTGACCGGTAGCCAACCACATCAGCCATGAGTAATCCTGGAGACTGTCGGAAGGATTGCCCCGTGGAGCCCAGCTTAAGTGGCCCAACCTACCTACTTATGAGTTAAGCAAAGGTTTGCTTTTGTGGGCAATGGATGGTTTGTGTGTGTGTGTGGTACTACAGATGGAAAGATGGAACTCAGGGGCCTTCTACCTCTGGACTACACCCCCAGTCCTATTTTATTTTTTATTTGGAAACAGGGACTTGCTAAATTGCTGAGAGCCTAAGTTGCTGAAGCTGGCTGTGAACCTGTGATCCTCCTATCTCAGCCTCCCAAGATCTGGGATTACAAGTGTGCATCACCACGTCCAGCTGGCAATGGAGTTTTTACGTTGTTTGTTATGGAACATTATTGTGGCAAGAGATCATTGATACACCAACTAGGAGATCTTACTCATTAATAAGAGTCATAATAATAATTTACAACAAAATATGCATTCACTTTTCAAAGGCTAGCTCATTTATTAATCTAAAATGACACTTGGCATCTTCATCTTTCACATTGAACTGAGTGCTACACAAGGGACTTTTACTTAAGGAAGGGCTAATTTCATGAATTTAATAGAAAGCGAGATGTCAGAGGAAGTAGACTGCCCAAGGTTACTCAACAAAGTTCTGTTACCAGACACTTGGGTCCAGCCACTCAAGAGTTCTCTTTATCAGAACTGTTTGCAGGTTGCTGACCTCTCCCATCTTCCCAAATGAAAACCCTGCTTCCTGCCTGTTCTTCTGGATCTACCTCAATTTTCATAGAAGTTCCCTGTGGGATGTCAGTTTGAATAATTAGAATTGACATTTTGCCTGCAAGCAAAATAGAGGCCCTTTCCTCAGGAAACCACAATGACATTAATATCCTGAGTACATGCCTTCCTCCAAATAACCCGATTTGTTTTCCCTAAATTTGCATTTTCATTTGATCATTAAAGATGAATTTTTCTTTGTAACTGGAAACCTATGTTTCTCTTGATTAGCCGAGTTTGGCCTGTTGGTTATCACAGCAGGTTCCTGGGGCCATTTGCTTATTGGGCATTCAGTTTCTTGCTATGAGCTATTTAGCAAAAACATGCACCTAGTAAAAGACCTCTACAATGAAAACTAATCGAAGAAGATCTTAGAGGATGGAAAGATCACCCCTGCTCTTGGATAGGCAGAATAAATATTATCAAAATGGCCATTCTGCCAAAAATGATCTATAGAATCAACACAATCCCTATCAAAATACCAACATCATTTTTCACAGATGTAGAAAAATCAGTCATTAATTTCATATGGGGAAACAAAAGACCAAGAATAGCCAAAGCAATTCTCAGGAATAAGAATCTTGCAGGAGGCATAACAATTCCTGATTTCAAATTGTACTACAGAGCTATAGTAATAAAAACAGCATGATATTGGCACAAAAACAGACCCATAGACCAGTGGAACAGAATAGAAGATACAGAAACAAGTTCATAAACTTATAGTCAATTGATTTTTGACAAAGGTGCCAAACACATACATTGGAGAAAGGACAGTGTTTTCAACAAATGGTCATGGGAAAACTGGTTATCTACCTGTAGAAAAATGGGACTAAATCCTTACCTCTCACCCTGCACAGGAGTCAACTTGAGATGGATTAAAGACCTGGAAGTTAGACCAGAGTCTGTGAAATTATTAGAAGAAGGCATAGGTTCAACACTCCAACATATAGGCACAGGTAGAAACTTCCTCAACAAGACCTCCAAAGCACAGGAAATTAAAACAAGAATTAATA
>PVJS01009380.1:0-50484 GCA_004027185.1 Glis glis
ATTAAGATTGTATAAACCACAAGCATGAACAATCAGCTGATGATGTATTTTGTTTCCTTAATCATTGTGTATAAAATCCTTGCCTGAAACTTTGCAAAATACACTCAGATGCAACCTCCTTGAGTTGTGTCTGTTTGTCACTCATCGCCGACTCCTTGCCCACCTTCCCGAGACCCCTGTCCCGTCGGTCTCAATGCTCCCCGGCTGAGCTGGTCCATCGCAAATAAGTAATTTTTTTTTTGGTACTGGGGATTGAATCCAGGGACATTCTATCTTGGAGCTATATCCCCAGCGCTTTTTTATTTTTTATTTTGAAACAGTGTCTCACTAAGTTGCTGAGGGTCTCACTAAATTGCTGAGGCTGGCCTTGAACCTGGGATCCTCCTGTCTCAACTTCCCAAGTACTGAGATTATAGGTGTGCACCACACCTGGCTAAAACAATAAGTAATTTGAGGTGTGTATACAACAATAGGAAAATAGACACAAAAATATTCACAGGGATGAAAGTTGCCAAAATGCTATGCTTACTTCTATACCATATGAAGAACACAATGTTAGTTTATATAAGTTTTATATAAGTGATATGACATTTCTATTTGAACTGCATGCCTATCTAGATATAATTGCACCTGGAGTCAATTTTTAGTTCATTATTGATTCTTCCATAAAGCTCATCATTAAACTTAAGGGTCAGCAACAGATCATTGCATATTGTAGGGAATTTCTTGACCAAGGAGAATCCTTTAAGACATAGGGGCACAGTGTAAACTCTGGCTACGTCACCACTTAAAGACTACATACTATAGAACTCCAAGAGAATCTAGCCTTTCTAACCAATGTCTGAGATCCCAGAGACAGTGTGGACATTAGATTGGGTCATGCATCTTGACTTAGCTGTTGTGTGTCCTTTATTAAGTCTATCTACCCCTGGTGTGCTTTCCTTCAAAATAGAAACGATATAGCCAACTTCAAAGAAATGTCAAAGATGCTAATGAATTAATTAAGTATAACCAAGCTCTGTTACATTCTGTCTCCATTCCCAGGAGTTTACCACCAAAAAGTAAGTTGTCATTAAATACAGCATCAAAAACATGAAGTAGAGTTATACCAGGATAGTTTTCCACCCCCAGGTTCATTATTATTTTTAGTCACAGTCTTGACTGAGCAACCACTAAATATGAACCACCAAAATGAGAAAGAAAAAATAAAGTAAAAAGATGCCTAGAGCAATAAACAAATTTTAATTCTTTTTTTTTAAAGCATCCATCCATCTAGTGCCCATTTGTGATGGGAAGTTTGAGGGAAGACTTCACAAAATTCAGCAACATGAACGGCCATGGAACTCTGAGTCCATGCACACGGACTGGCAGAGTCTTCCCCACTGAGATCTTGGAATGCTGCTCAGGAACGAGCGGGTCACTAGGACAGAGGGTCTCACTGCATTCTTTGCTCATTTTGCTCCTCTTATGCAGACACTATCTGCCCTGTCTCTATTTTTAAAGCCAAAGTATCCACACACTAATTTTTTGCCTCAATTATTGCAAAATTCCTTTAACAGTTTCTGTTTTCCATATTCAATTATATTTATTACCTTATGCCATGACAGCCCTATAAGAGAGTTATCTGCAACGATGATTGCAAACACACTGCCATGCCCAAATTGAGAGAAAAATTAATAAATATTGTCATAGCATTAGCAGAAAGTGAAAACCATTTAGGTTCTAAACGTAGCATGGGCCAAATCATATTCAAACAACAATTCTTCGCTTTTCTGTATGCTGGCGCTCACCCATTCTCTCATTACGTCTGCATTTCATCTGCCCCCCTGTTCCTTCCTGACTTCCTGGTGCCCCACTCTTAGGACTACGAGGAATTTTACACCTGTAAAATTATTTCCTTTTATTATTGTTTTGTTTTGTTTACTCCTTCACCCAACTTGTCAAAAGTGCCTGTGCTAGTCTTTGCTATCCAACCCTTTTCAAACTCTTCCTTCAACTTTGACCAAATCACACTGACCACAACTATTCTTGGATAAACTTTCTTACTTTAGGAATTTCTTCCTGACCTACTGTGCTCCCTTATGAATTCTGCATGCAGGTATTAATAGAATTCTTGTCAGTTTCTTGGGTTTATCATACAGTTTAATGTCAACCTAAGTATCTGTCACAGAATTTGAAAAGCTGTGAGCCTGCTGAGACCTGCATTTAAAATGTTATGTAATGCAGATGGCATTACCAGCACATCTTAGCATCTGCGTCAGACTATAATGTGGACCAAATGCCCGCTTTAGAAGAATCAGGCACTGGGGAAGAAAGGCATCAAAGTTAAAATTGTCTATCCTGGGAGAACTTCATTCATTCATTCACTTAATTTTAATTTATTTATTTTAGTTATTGTTTCTCCAAGCCCTTTTATTACTCTCTTTCATCTACCAGAGTCTTAGAGCTAATGCATTAAAAAGCATTGCTTTCAAACCAGAGGAAAATCATTTACTCAGACTTTGTCCAAAGGGTAAAGAAAATTAAGTTCATCCTGCACTCTTATTATTCATGGGAGGTTGAAGTGCATGGGATAAAAGGAAATAATCTGATGAAATCTCAGTACAGAAAATCTGACGCTAATTAAAGTTACAACTCACATACCTGGATGCTGTTTTCCGTGTAACCTCAAGTATACAGAGTAAAAACAGAACCTGCAAGAAACTAACTACAAGCTAAGGAACAAACAATTCCAATCATACGAAAGGACTGGCACAAGGGCTTTCTATTTAAAAATCAAATTTAACTATGAAGGAGCCTTTAAAAGACTCTTAAAGGTTATTTTTATTTTATAAATATGTAATTGCAATGCAGTTTGATTATGTTACATATTAAAAATGTACTTTAAAAGAGTGGAGAAAAATGTGGCTCCCGGGGAGAGCCCAGTTACCTCACACCAATTCTGGTAAAGACAAAGAAGGAGGAAAACTTCAAAATGGAGTCTCAAGAATTACAAATAGTGTAGAGCTCTCACCCATTTGGAATGAAAAAAAAAAAAGACCACAATATCACAGCACACTTTTAGAATACTAGCGTACTAGAGTTATTCTATTAGCTTTCGCTGTATAGCAGTGCAACTCAGATCACAGCGCCTTCCAACCACAAGTCCCTTACTTAGCTCACGATTCTGGGCTGTGTCAAGGGCCATCTTAGAACGCACACTGAGATTATCATCTTGGACCAGCTCAGTTTGAATACACGGTATTTGACTGGGTGGGATCTGTCTGAAAGCGGGCACATTCCAAAGGACCTGGTGTAATCTCTAAGGTGAGGTCTTGATGTTGTCTCCACCCAGGAATGGTTAATCCCTCCTTCCTCCAAGCTTGTCACATGCCTGCCTCACTGACCTTCTTTATTGTAACTCACGACAATTGTTAGTTTCTATCTTTGATTAACTTTATGATGCCTTGTCTAAAGTTTCTATAAAAGTAAGGTGCTGGCTACAGATGGATAGGAGAATTTGTCATCTCTATCTCCTCCCCGACCCCCCAATTATTAAATTCTCTCCAAATTATTATATCAGACTTTGTGTCATTTTCATGTGAGAAGAGTATTGATCAGGAAGCTGCCTGGTGCAGCGACCTTCCGTGGCAGGAACCACGGAACAATCTTCAGGAAGCTGTCTGGTGCAGCGACCTTTCATGGCAGGAACCACAGAATAGTTTTCAGGGAGCTGCCTAAAGCAGCAACCTTCCATGGTGGGACTACGGAGCAAGCAGCGTCCGCCAGAGCACCCAATAGGGGTGTTCTTCTGTTCTGGCCAAACTTACCCAATGACACCTGGCTAATTCATGAGTCCCCAGGCAGCAGCTATGTTTGCTAAGGTTGGCAGATTCTAATGGCTTCGCTCACCTATGGAGCAGTTGGCTGAATATCAGTAGGGGCCACAAGGGTTGATTAGGCCGTGTTTCATTTGTCATCCAGGAAGCTAACCTCTAATCATCCCCATGCTGGTGTGTTTTCCAAGCACAGCAAAAATAGGAAGCTGCAAAGCCACTTGCTGTTTGAGTGTGGAACTGGCACAATGTCACTGTCCCCAGTTTCCATTGTTATAGCAGTTCTGTAAGGTCCGTATATTCAAGGGGTGAATAAACTGCTTCTTCCTCTTTGGGAATAGCTATACATATGATATTCGAAGGCCAAT
This sequence comes from Glis glis, assembly GCA_004027185.1. Lineage (NCBI taxonomy): Eukaryota > Metazoa > Chordata > Mammalia > Rodentia > Gliridae > Glis > Glis glis. Next base: position 4,184 of record PVJS01009380.1, read on the forward strand.
TTTTCAGTCTATTACATACTTAGTAAAAGTTTAGATGATCACAATGGTGTCATAGAGTCAATAGAAAAAATATATGAAGCACTTGTCTAGTACACAAGTCGATGAGTGATCAACGATTTACACACTTTGTGATCACAAGTATACAAGTAGACAAGTGATCACTAGTTATACATTTTGTGATCACAAGTATACAAGTAGACAAGTGAGCATGCTTTGCACATTTTTTTAAAAAAGATTTATAATGATAGATAACTTTGGACTTGAAGAATAGTTTAGCTATTGCTATGGTATTATGAAGCTAATGCGTACAACAACCATTTATAAGTTACACAGAATTCAATAATACTATGATACTGATAATTCAATGATGAAATTTTCATCTAGAAATCAGTAATGTGGCACATCACTTCCATGGCAATACTGAATAAGTAGAGTAATTTGTATATATCAAGAATATACCATGTCTTGTACTTGATATTGAGTCTAATATGCGCAACCTAAGGAGTAGTAGGGTCACACAAGGGACTCTGGTTGATAATGGAGAACCCTCAGCGGAACAAGGGAAGTGGTACAAGGGAAGGGGGAGGGCAAGAAAGAAGGGAATTAATGGAATTACTATCATAAATAATATATACATGTGAAAATATACCAACATCATTCTTGGTACTTCATACGGGTGGGGGGAGGCGGGGGGCACTAAGAGCTGTGTGCATGTATGTTAACATCAAATAGATATTCATTGCGATGTAAGACTCCAATGCACCAATAAAAGCATGTTAAAAAAATGGTAAACAAAACAGTTTCACTTCCCATCCTCATGGAAAATGTCCAGTCTAAAGGGTGAGATAGGTAGTAAAATAACAACACATAAAACTATCTACCACTATGGATCACTGGTATGATAAAGAAGATTACATAGTTCAGATATAGAAATGAAAGGAAGGGGATGATGCATATTTATATGAAGTGCTAGTCAAGGCCTAGACCACTAATCTTATACCAGAAGTATTATAATTAACTCTAAAGATTATGTTAATGTGAAAATTAGAGTTACAAGTATTCATGGAAATGATCTAGTCAACTCCATTACATTGCAGACAAAAAATAAAATTGTAGTCCAGGAAACAGAAAGGATTTACAGAAGTCTTCCCAAGAGTCTGAGGAAGATTTAGGACATGAGCAAGTTCAGTATGCACCTTTATACCACCATATAACCTTTTTCTTTGTTCTCAAGCACAATTTTGCTAACATTTTTTGTAATCCCTCGTGATTTCAATAAATTCTGGTACAACAGTAAGGAATGTTGGTTTTGGGGACTCTGTAGCCAGTACTCCTCTTGGGGTAGGTGCAGGGTGATTAAAATGTGTCAGGAGAGTTGTAGGAAAGAATATTAGTTGGAAGACCAGGATGCAGCTGTCAGTTTGTCTCAGGCAACTCCAGCTCTGCATCTTGATATCTGTGTAGTCTCAGTGCTCTTTGTGCTTCTGTTTATCTTTAAATGGGGATAAAAATATTGGTAATTAATTCATATGGTTGGTATAAAGATAGGTGGTCATTCTAAGGACTTCCATGCATTTTTAACTCTTTTCCCTCCTTGGATTGACCCTCCCTATGAATTAGATAGTATCATCAATACCCCAGATTTCTTGTTTCTGTATTTCCTACCTATGCGAATATCTATCCACACTGCCTTACAGATCTAAAATGTAACTACTCTCTCCCATCCCTGCTGCCGGTGTGCTAGTCCAAATCACCATCTTCTGCTATTACTTCAGTGGCCTTTCTTGGTTCCATTCCAATCTCTTCATGTAACAGCCAAAGTTAACATTTTTAAACATGACAGATCTTGTCACTCCCCTGGGAAAAACGAATGAATGAAAGGATAAGGTACAACCTTCAAAAGCTTTCCAATGACCTTTCAACTGAGTATGGGGATTACTGGCATTCTATGTGTGAGCTACATCCCCAGGCTTATTTATTTATTTATTTATTGAAACAAACTCTCCCTACATTGCTGAGGGTCTCACTAAGTTGCTGAGGCTGGCCTCAAACCGGTGATCCTCTTGTCTCAGCCTCCCAAGTACTGGGATTACAGGTGTGCACCAGTATATCAGGCTAGAAACTATTTGAGAAACATTTTCTGCTTGATTTTCACAGAAAATGAGCAAAATTGAAAATAATAACACCTGCCAGGCATGGTGGTACACACCTGTAATCCCAGTATTTAGGAGGCAGAGACAAGCGGGGTTGCAGGTTTGAGGCCAGCCTCATCAATTTAGCAAGGCTCTCAGCAATTTAGTGTGACCTAGTTTCAAAAAAATGAAAAAAAAAATAAGGGTGGGTGGTGTGGCTTGGAGGTAGAATGCCCCTGGATTCTTCGATCCGTAGTACAATACATATAATAATAACAATATAATAATAATAATACCTGTAATGCTTTGGTTTCTTGATTTCCCATTCGAAATGTCAAGAGTTGGGGACAAGAATTAAACTAATGAAGACTGTTTATTTACTGTCAGTCCCACAGTATCCCCTTCTATTTACTCTTCTGAGTGCTGCAGGACATTCATTGTCTGAAGAATAGTATATAGATCAACGACCAAGGAGCCATCATTGTCAAAGCTGTGTGATTGATGCCTGCCATTAATCCTGATCACAGTGAGGACATTTTGACAGCCATATGGCGTGTGGGTGGAGTTTCAAGGAGCCTCCTCCCCACGCCACACATGCTCCAAAGCCGCAAACGTCCTTCATGTATGCGGATGCTTGGGAGCTGTCACAAGTAGCTACTCAGATGTTACGCTATTTTGGATTTATGTTAATATAACACAGGGCTAGCATGGGAAGTCAGGACGTGTCATTCACACATGACTTTGGTTGCAAGTTCTATCACCCCACCGCTCATCTTGTCACATTCCGTGCTGTTCTGAAGGGCCTCATGTTGACACCTGATCTTCACACTCCCAAATTATTATCAGATTCCTTTTGTAGAGTCCCCCAACATTCTTTAATTTCTGAGTTGTGCAGTTCACGTCTGGTTAATCATAACATATATCTTCAAAAGCCTCAAGTCTATTTTGATTACCATCTGCTGCACATTTGAATGTTATTTCTGTGATGGAGTGGACAGACTGACATGTGTTATACCAAAGCCTTCATGTCAAAGTGCAGGAGCTAGTTTTGATACACTTAATTGAAAGGCATTCTTTTAAAGGAACATTACCCTTGGCTACATACATGCAACATTTTAATTAGGTTCTTTCTTTGTTCTTCTTAGTATTTATTTCTTCCTGGAACTCTTAGCCCTGCATTCTTTATAAAATTTCTAGAGGGGGAGCTGGGCATGGTGGCGCACACTTGTAATACCAGTACTTGGGAGGCTGAGACAGGAGGATTGAGGGTTCGTGGCCAGCCTCAGCTACTTAGTGAGGCCCTCCGCAACTTAGTGAGACCCTGTTTCAAAATAAAATATAAAAAATAGGCCCGGTACCGCAAAAAAAAAAAAAAATAGGGCTGGGGGTGTAGCTCGGAGGTAGAATGCCCCTGGGTTCAATCCCCAGTACCGCAAAAAACAAAATTCTAAGGGGGGGGGGCTCTACAGTGGTAAAATAAGTGGTGTTCTGTTACTACTGGGAGGCTATTGAAATATAATAGAAAGGTAGGAAGCTTGAAAGCTAGGGAATTCAGATGCTTGAAGACATTGAGACGTCCTGGATTTACTGATTTCCTCTCCCCCACAACCCCCTCCAAAAAATACTTCTGGTCATGTAGTTATTTGACATTGCAGTGGGTGAATATCCATTTCTATCTAAATTATTCTAATCGTATCTTCCCTTGCTGCCTTTGCACACGGAGGAGCAAGGTCGGTGGAAAAGGACTTGGTGCGGTGCGGCCTTTCTTTGGCTGTGGTGTCTGCACCTTTCACAGAGCCTGAAAGAGCGCCATGTTGGGCCAGAGCATCCAGAGGTTCACTACCTCCGTGGTCCTCTGGAGCCACTACGAGGAGGGCCCGGGCAAGAATTTGCCATTTTCAGTAGAAAACAAGTGGCGGCTACTGGTTATGATGACTTTATACTTTGGATCTGGATTTGCTGCACCTTTCTTTATAGTAAGACACCAACTGCTTAAGAAATAAGGATGTTTTGATGCATCCATTTAACAGATAAGAAGATGTTTTAAGAGGTGCAATCACTTTGAAAAATGGATCAAACTCTTGAGTTCACAGCATACTAAATATGTTTGTAAATAAATTAATGACATAAAAATAAATACATTGTTTTAATCTTGAAGGTAACACCATTTCCAGCTTCAATAGTTATTATATCTATAGGTAAACAATAATTATTTATCACATTTGTGCATTTTGTCATTTTTCTCTTCATTACCTCCCTCGTCAGCATCAACTTGGCGAATAGGGAGCAGTTAAACATTAGTACTCATTCCTGTCACCCTCTAAGTTCTATTTAGATACCGTGCTGTATAAGCCCAGTAGATGATATAGAAATGAACCTAATAATTTCTGTTCTTAAAAAGTTCCTACTTCTAGGCTGAGATGGGAGGATGGCCAGTTCAAGGCCAGCCTTGGCAACTTAGTGAGACCTTCAGCAACTTAGCAAGACTGTTTCAAAATAAATAAATAAATAAATAAATAAATAAATAAATAAATAAGGCTGAAGGAGTGGCTCAGAGGTAGAATTCCCCTGGGTTCAATCCCCAGTAACAACAACAAAGTGTTTTGGAGAGACTGAGGGACCCAGTATGAAAATTTTGAAGCTCCATGACGATGGCGTGCTAGAGGAAGCTCCCTGTCATAGTGCGGCTTTCTGTTTGAAGGCAGCTTTTGTTGTTGATGACGTGTTTGAACAGACTTCCTCTTTTAAATTAGGGGGAGGAACTTTTTTTTTGGTACAGGGTATCAAACCCAGAGGCATTCTATCTCTGAGCTCCACCCCCAGCCCTATTTTATTTTTTATTTTGAAACAGGGTCTCACTAAGTTGTTGATGGCCTCGCTAAGTTGCTGGTACTGTCCTCAAACCTGCGATCCTCCTGTCTCAGCTCCCCAAGTACTGGGATTACAGGCAAACACCACCACTCTGAAATCACATACACTTTTTGAATGTGTATTTCATACCTAAATCTGTGAGGAGTCCCAGCCCCTCCCTCCTTCTTGTGACACTTGCTGGGAGGGTACTCACTGAGAGTCTAGGGGAGGCTGTAGTCATCTAACAAAGTAAAAATCAATGTAACTTCATGAACTGTACTGAAGATGTTGCTCCAGGTGATATTTATAGAATAGAAAGGCTGAAGAAGTAGCCTCTAGGGGCTGTCAAGGACTCTTTTTCTAAGAAGCTGAGTCCCAAGAATAATTTAACATTAACTTCCTTAACCTCAAAAGATATTCATATCCCATACAATTTGAGCCTGGCATAGTGGTGCATGCCAGTACTTGGGAGGCCGAGACAGCAGGTTCGAGGACAGCCTCAGCAACTTAGACTCTCTGCAACCTAGTAAGACTCTGTTTCAAAATAAAAAGGGCTGGGGGTATAGCATGGAGGTAGGATGCCCCTAGGTTCAATCTCCAGTATTAAAATGAAATAAAATAAAATTTGCAGGTGAAAAATTGAATATGGTATGTATTTATAAATTTCTGCAGTTCATGTAATTTCCAGTTTCATTTCTTGAAGTCTCTCCAAATGTTGAATCTTTAAGTCTTTAAAGCTGGAGTTTTATATGTAAGGGCAAAACAGATTCTGCAGAATTTCTAGCACTGTGCAATAGAATGCCGATTGCTGCCTCAACTCTTCCTTGAAAGAAGGCAGAAAAATAGATTCTTGCTCTGTTCCAATCTCTGTAGCCTGAGTATACTCATAGGATTCTGTTAAAATTTTCTATTGACCTTTTATAGCAGGATAGAAAACTGAAATCTAATTCATTGGGAAGTTTTAGGCAGCATATTTGTGTAAAAAGAGTAATAAAGAGATATTCAATGTTGACATCTTTGTATGATAAAATTTTTTAAAATATCCCTCTTTGGAGGAGGGAAATAACTCCAGAGTTAGAATTTTTACACTGTGTTTAAATGTGTATCTGGCCATTAGCAAATTAGTAGCACAAGGTTTAATACATTACCGTTCTTGACTAGAGGGATCACATACAGAGGCATTACCTAGAAGCCTTAGGAAATCCTTATTGTAATGAGCACTGTGTACTAAAAATAAACATTTAAATTGTAATTCAGGTATACTTTTGAAGGGTAAAAAGGAAGTTGTGCTTTCTCAGAAATATAATGTGTTGACAAAGTTTATGTGACCCTAAACCGAAAATTGCTGTGTTTATTTAGAATAAGCCCTAGTGAATACGATTTGGCACAAAAGTGTTTTGTTTTGAATTTATTATAATTAAACTCATTTTGTCATTCCTATGACACGTTTTCCCAAAGGATATCAAGGCATTTAACAAAACCTAGAAGTAATGGCAAAATAGCAGGATAATTGGTGTTAAATGGATCATGTGTTAAAGTGCTCTAATATAGTTGCTCATCCCATCCAACTTTATTCCTGTTCTCCCTATTCCCAAATGGTGCCAATTATCTAAAAAACCTGCATGATAATTTATTAAGCTTCATTTGTCAGCTTATTAATTCAGTCCTTCCATTTTCTTTTGCAAACCCTCATCACACAGTTATGTTCAGCAGTGCTTTTAATTATAACATTATGATAGCCTGTGAAAGTATTGATCAATGCCCATTACCAGAGCGTGGAATACAACCCCCACTTTGCTGTATGCAGATCCGTTAAATGCAATTTTGTGTTTTCTGTGCTCTTTTGGCTTCTCAGAGAAAATAGATAATTTGTTTCTCTTGGCTTTCCATTAATATCAGATTACTTTATAAATTTAAGACGTTTTTGTATGAGGGGTGTGTGTGTGTGTGTGTGTGTGTGTGTGTATGTGTGTGTGTGTGTGTATGTGTGTTACTAGGGATTGAAGCCAGGGGTATCTTATCACTGAGCTACAACCCCAGCTCTCTTTATATTTTGTTTTGAGATAGGTTCTTGCTAAGTTGCTCAGGCTGGCCTCAAATTTTCAATCCTTCTACCCCAGCCCCCAAAGTAGCTGGGATTACAGGCGTGCACCACTATGCCCAACCTTGTACAGGTTTGGAAGAAGTTTACTTTGTGTGGACTCCTTCTGACATTGTTTCTGCTATTTCTCTTGAGTTTGGCTTATTCTTTGTTTACAACACAATTTCCTTCAGAGGATGATAAAAAAGGTATTAAGGCTAGGGGCATAGCTCAGTGGTAGAGCACTTGCCTAGCATGCATGAGTCCGTGGGTCTGATCTTCAGCACTGAAAAAAAAAAGTTTAACTTTCCCCACTGACCTTTTATAAGTTTGTTGTTATTGCTCAGGTAGATATATTTTTTTAAAAAAATCATTAATCAATTTGTAGTTTTGAAAATGAGTGATTTTTCTATTCAGTGAATTACATAGTAACTAAAAAGTAGAATACAGACAAAATTCCTATGTGTAAATCTTATTTTCCTGTTTCTGCAGAAGGCCTGTGGAAATGTAAGATCATTGATCTACATAGAATAAAACCCTGCCTAGCCTTTACAAAATGAACCTTTTGGGATTCTCAACATTTATTGTCTCCATAGAGAATGAATGTTTTCCTGAGGGCCTAAGTGATAACCACTGATTTTTCAGGTCACAATTCCACCTATGTCGTATTCTGCACCCCAACAATGCCCACCAGTTCTTATTTCAGGTGATCAGCTAGATTGTGTCCACAGTTTCATTTATACTTCAACAGATGTAAATATTTACTTGGGGTTTGGAAAATAATAGTCTTTAATGGCCTCAAACTCAAAATCTTTAAGGGTTCAGGTTATTAGGGAGAACTAGATGTCTTATTTTCTTGGAAAGTTATAAGAAAGTTTAAAAAATATCCCCATTTCCAGTTTTAATGTTGATCACTGTGTTTTTGGGATACTAATGGTCATACTCTATGGGACGCTGGGATTCTGTTAAACACCCACAGTAGCTTTCAGATGCTGATGTAGGTCTTAGCAAGATACCAGAACATGTGTGAACATATTTGGGAAATTTAAACAACATAGGCTGTATGTTGGCAGAATCATCCAGTGTAAGTCTGAGGGCAAGTCTTATTGGGAGGAATTCTCATTATGCAGATGAGGTAATAAACATTATGAGAGGATGTGATAGTAGTTGAGATTTTAATCCATATTTAAGTGGCTCTAAAATTAGGACCGTAACTCCTATACTTCGATGCCTCCTGTATTAGCTTTCCAGGGATGCTGTAAGAAAGTACCACAGATTGGGCATCTTAAAACAGCAAAAATCATTGTCTTGGTGATCTGGAAACTAGAAGTCTGAAATCAAGGTATTAGCTGGGTAATAATTTCTCTAAACCGTGTGTGGAAAACCCCTCCCCCCCTTTGTTTTTCTTTTCTATTTTCTGACATTTGCCAGCAATCCTTAAACTTTCTTGGCTTGTAGATGCATCACTACAAGCTCAGTGGTCAAGTTTTATGTTTATTTTAATTCTTCATGCCATTTCAACTAAATCAAAATAGATGTGCTGTGAACATTTGTAGATTTGAATGGAAATGCAGTATATTGAATTCTCACAGAAGAATCAGTTACAACCTGCGAGCATTATCTAGAGGTGCCTCATCCACTTCTGTAGGTGGACCCCTTACTTAGAGGTTCTTTTTTTTTTTTTGCGGTACCGGGAATTGAACCCAGGGGCGTCGCGCTACGCCCCCGGCCCTATTTTTTATTCTTTATTTTGAAACCGGGTCTCACGAAGTTGTGGAGGGCCTCACTAAGGGGGGAGAGAGAGAGAGAGAGAGAGAGAGACAGACAGAGACAGAGACAGGGAGAGAGAGAGCAAGAGCTGAGGCTGGCCGCGAACCTGGATCCTCCAGTCTCCGCCTCCAAAAGTACTGGGATTACAAGCGTGCGCCACCACGCCCGGCTTTACTTAGAGGTTCTTGATGAAATACTTCTTACAAAGTCTGGCGGAATCTATGATTAACACGGAGTAATGCACTATCTTCAACGTTAGGCCAGGGATTTGGGATGCCATGAGATCAAGGTAACCCACTTGACCCAGACTTGGAGAATCTTAAGTCATGATTTCCTTAGAAATGAAGGTAAGGTTTTATATTAGTCTCAATTTTCCTCAGTGTGTGAGACACACACAAACACACACACATGCACACATGCACACACACACACATGCACATACACACACATTCTTTCTCTCTCTGTATGTATGTATGTATATATATATATATATGTATATATATATATATATATATATATTATATATGCAAGAAATTGTATAATTTTGAAGGCTGAGAAGCCTTAGAATCTGACTCTACAAGCTAGAGAATCAGGATAACTGCCGGTATATTTTCAGACCAAGTCCAAAGGCCTAAGGACCAGGAGTCCCTATAGTGTAAGTTCCAATCTGAGTAAGAGGAGAAGATCCATGTTCCAGCTCAAAAAATAAACAACAAAAAAAGTGAACTGTCTCTTCTTTTTCTTTCTTTCTTTCTTTTTTTTTTTTTTCCTGTCTGGGCACTCAACAGATTGGATGAAGCCAGCCCACATTAGGAAAGGCAATCTGCTTTTCTCAGTATACACATTCAAATGTTGATCTCATTCTGAAATACCTTCACAGACACACTGAGAAATGATGTTAAACCAAATATGTGGAATCCTGTGGCCCAGTCAAGCTAAACATAAAGTTAAACATTAGATATGTTATTACTGAATTTTTGAAAGCACTATTCCTACATATTTATAGGCTTCCTTTTACTTTTTTTTTTTTTTTTTGCAGTACTGGGGATTGAACCCAGGGACGTTCTACCTCTGAGCTACACCCCTGGCCCTATCTTTTTATACTTTATTTTGAAACCAGGTCTCACAAAGTTGTGGAGGGCCTCATTGAGTAGCTGAGGCTGGCCGCGAACCTGGATCCTCCGGTCTCCGCCTCCCAAGTACTGGGATTACAAGCGTGCGCCACCATGCCCGGCTATAGGCTTCCTATGAGGTGCATTTCCCCCTTTTTTTTTTTTTGCACCCAGCCCTCAAACGCCCAGACCAAGTTTAGATGATGGGTGGTAGTGCAGGTAAAGTCCTGTGCTGTCAAACAGGAGCACTGCTGATGGAGACCTAACACAGCTTTCCCTAAGTCATCTATATGGTTCCTGCCCCTTCCATAGACTTCTTTACTCTACCTCTTTGACAGGCTCCAAACTTGCCCTAGAACTTTATTTTAGAAGTAAATTAGAATTATAGGCAACATATCATAATTGAAATAGCAGAAAGCTTTAAATTTAGATAGACCCATATAATAATCCCAGGTTTGTTTCTCATAAGCTGGGGCCTCTGGGGGCATGGGCTGACCTCTATGAGCCATTAACTCTCCCTAGCAGTATAAGGAGGTTAATATATCCCTCAAGAATTATTCTGAGCAATATGGAGTTAATAAAATTATATGCCAGAAGTATGCTGTGCATCATACAGCTAGTTTGCAGTAGAGTTGAAGTTTGAAATTAGAGATTGTTTAATTACTCAGCCCATGGTCCAAAAAGCAAATTACAGCTAGCACATAAAATCCAGCCTGCTGCCTGCTTTATAAATGTAGTTTTATTAGAACACAGACATGATCATTTTTGAAATGCTCTGCCTTCGCAATGCAGAATGAAATAGATGTGACAGAGACAAAAATCTAAAATATTTACCATTTGATGTATTGCAAAACAAATTTGCCAACTTTTTATTTTAAAACATCTTAGTCTAGGGTTGGAGTTACTTATGAGAATGTTAGAATTAAAATATATAAAAATAATATAAAATCCTGATGACAAAAATGAAATGGAAAAGCAGTATGTATTTTATCAATATGATGTATCTAGAAATAAATTCATCAAAGATTACATAATATTTATAATGAAATGTATAAACTTGGTAAACATCAAAAAAGATATTGATAAGTGGACAGCTATGCTATGTCAATAAATTAGAATACTGTTTTAAAAAGTCCACTTATTACAGCAAATTAGGTTGTACCCAGTATATTCATTGTCTGTAGAGTAACTGGAAATCCCATTTGGCAGCAATTTGGGTAAATAACACTACTAGACACATTCTATTTTTTCTAGGAGATTTCTATTTTAATAATAAATTATTGTAAAATGTCCCTACTAGTATAAGTGTATACCATATTTATATGTTGTGACACACTAATAATAATGCAACTAATAATAGTTATATTATTATTAACAAGTTGTCACTCTAAGTTTGACATGGATTATTCTGTCAGGGACAGATGGACACTAGAATTCAGCTAACCAATTGCTCTTTTTTTATACCATGTCTAAGAAATACAGCATCCTGTGGATGACTGTATATTTCTAGGACAGCCAGAACTGATTTTTACTACCTTCTAGTAATCTAAGTATTATATCTCATCAAAAATATATTTTGAAATGTGCCACCTGTGGATTTTAAAAAAGGATGCTTCTTTTGTTAAAACTAATGTATTTTAGACTGTTTGCAATAAATACTTCCCAACAGCTTTATGAGAATTAGGATATTAAAACTGTCCTAATTTATAATACAGTTTTGGCAGAAATCACATAGAAAGAAAGAAAGGAAAAAAAGACCTTTTTGCTGAGTTTCTGAGAAAGATATGGTTTAACCTGTCAGATTAATTTTTTACATCACAGTTTAAAATAAAACAAAAATTTAAAGATAAAAATTGTTTAATGCATATCTACACATTTGCAACTGATTTTCATAAAAGTAAAAAATTTGCAAGGTTTAATTGATTTTCCATATTGTCTACTGAGTAATGAATAATGTTTTGTACCTTTTGAATAATTCACAACGTTGAACCTTAAAGTGCACATATATTATATCTGTGTACATATTACTAAATATATGTATATATGAATATATATATATATAGTTGTCTAATTATTCTTATAGCAAAGGTCAATAGGACAAGGCAGCCCTAAGTTATAGTGGACTGGAAGATTTGGAAGGAATGTGGACCTGAATTACTGTGTTACATTACCTTGTTGAAATCATATTGCTAAAATTTTGCACTGCTAGGCAGTAAACTAAAAAAAAAAAGAAATTGAGAAAGTGTTAATTTTTAAGCAAGTTTGACAAAGATTGAGTTTCATATGACAAATATTGTCAGCAAGACAGGATTCTGTCAGTGGAAGAAGTTTAAACATTAACAATTTCTGTCAGGCTGTTGACACAATCATGGCAGACATTTCCCAAGATGCTGAGATGACTGCTGGCATTTGTCAACAATCCTGTCATCGTGACAGCAATAAGACCATGTCTGGAAATGTGACAGTTTTGGCTTTGTGCTCCCCTGAGCAATAGCCCAGGTGTTCAGAGAAAGTGTGGGAAAACCCATATTTCTGCATTGTCATTCGAACACAGAAAACACAGGAGGAAAATGAGCTGTCACTCCAATTCCCATGATGCCTTGCTGCTTAGCATAACTCTACAGTGCGGCCCTGGGTCCACTGGTCCATACTCTGACAGATAATTAAGAAAGCAGCAGCTTTTTCTAGACGGCTCTTCCTCATGATTTGCATTTTAGCCAGAGGCGACCAGTTATAAAAAAAACATGATGGAAAGATGGTAAGAAGCCAATTAGATGGATGGATGGCTGACTGACAGCTCTCTGGTATTATGACTCCAGATTTCAGACTACATAGCCTGGCAGTTTTCTACAAGAACCAACTTTTTTGCAGGTTGGTAAAGCTGTTAAATGTGGAACTATATATAGCGCTATATAATTTTTGCAAAGTTGTACATTTTCCTTAAATAAGCATGTATTCTTTTCAATCAGGGTTTGCATTAAACAACTTTTCACAATTTAATCACAACTTGCATCACTAAATTTAGCAATATTAAAATTCTAGACAACTTGTAGGCACATTAGCCGTGCCAGTAGAGAAGTGATTAAAAAGCTGAGAATCACATTGAGCCAGCAGAGATAAAGCAAACTAATAATTAGAATGTCTGTGCAAATATGCCTTTGGAACTTTGAGATATACATTGTTTGGTTTTAAGCAAATAAAGCAAAAGCCCTAATCTGTCTATCTTTAAATCCTACACACATAAATTTGGTCATTATCATTGTTCTAGGTCTGAGCTATGCTTGTGTGTATGTTGCCTCAGCTAATTTTGAAATAAAAAAAAATAAACTGTTCGTCAGTTTTCAGTTTGGCTGTGATATTCTCTATCTTCTAGCCAATAGGAGTCAACTCTTCATAATATTGTCCAATTTGGAAACCTAACCAATGTTTCCTGAGTGCTGCATGTTGTGTGTGTACATATATACAAGACACACACACAAACACATTTTTTTTAAAAGCAAGCTATTTGCTATTAGAGTGACACGTCTCCATCTGTAGTTTGAAATGAGAACTCTTTCAAATTGTGCTGATACCTCAGATTTGTTTTGGATCCTGAAATACTAAGGGTAGGTAATTATTTCACTGTAAATTGAGGTTTTAGCAAGGAGCATTACCCAAGCCGGAACTGCCTGTGTTTTTTCTTACTGTATCTACTGGATTTCCTACAAACCGAGGATGAGTATTAAGCCAGAGATGGTTCTGAATGCTTTAATTTGTTTAAAAATAAAACAATATACATTCGCAAGTTCCATTTTTATCACTCAACCTATATTGATGTCAAATTCCACAACATACATAAAGCATATCTGGGAATGTTTTATTATAGTTAGTAACTTTTTATTTTCTTTTCCATCGGTACTGATATTTAACATTTTGCTTTTGTTTTATGTATGTTGTGGGAATAAGATATGTTTAGTATACTTAAAACAATCATAAAAAATGTTCTGCTTATAATACTTGGAAAGTTCCAACACATGATGAAGGAAGTAGCTACAACTTAATAAACTACATCCCAAAATAAAAAGGAATAAATGCAGATTGTTTATATTAGAAACATTAGGAATAGTATAATACTAGTAGAAACAGTATAAAAATAGTATAAAACTAGTAGAAATAGAAACCTTCTCAAAGAGTTTTTCTGATTTTTAAGGAATATGTATCTCTTCAATAATTGAAGTCCTTATATAACCAAAATACACTTTGGCTAGTCAATATTTTGTTCCCTCCTCCATTTTAAGGGGAGGAATGCTGAATGTATAGCATCCCCATAAATTTCCTCTTCAAATGAGAAAAGAGAAAATCTTTGAAACATGTACTTCTTTGGTTGGATATTCCTGCTCCGAGTCTGGCTAGGGATTCTTCTCTTCCTGTATCCTCAGCTTTCCCTGGCTGCTCATACTTTTTATCGACATTTATCTCACTTTTGGATAATCTTACTTATGGCACAAGGTTAACACACTGTACTTTTCACAAGTCTCATGAGAAGTTATGTGTGTTTCAAAAAACTAATTAGACTTGAATTTGAGGAATAATGTATTGTAGACAGATTTTAAAATACAACCTGCCTTTTTTGACAAAACGTATTTTATTTTTAAAATATGTTTTTATCATAATTTTTATTTAAGAGAAAATATGAAAAGAGATATTGAAGTAAGTCCTGAAAATACTAAATTTGAGAGTAGATTAATTGCATCACTGTATGGTAAAGAACTATATTTCTATGTAAAAAAATAAGGTGTGTTATGATCAAAACAAAAAGACGCCTTACCACAAGATTATTAGGGTTGTGTCTGGAAAATGTAGTAAAATTCACCAGAGCTTATTACTGCTGTCATGTTTATGTTAAACTAATTTGCAATTCGAGTGACTGGAATTGAACTTGATCAGGAAAGAAAAGAAGGAAATTTTTTTAAAAACTTCTTTTTCTTCAGTGTATCTATGTTTTTAATTAAAATTTAGTTTTAGATTTTCTTCAGCAGATTCAAAACAGAATATTTTGATAGCATGTAACTATTGAAGGGCTGTCTCACAGGTAGATATATGCAAATAGGGATTTATGGCACATTTTGGAAATGACAAATTTTCTCAGTGCATTTTATACTAAATGAAAAGTGGGAAAAAGTAAACATCGGTAAAAAAAAAAACACTGAAGATGTGAATGTTATTTTTCTGTTGTTTTTCACATGAGTTCCTAGAAATACAGCCTCTCTGATCAATTTAGAATAAATATTTAAATATTTATAAACTTAAAGCTGAACTCTTTGTTCATCATTTTCTGTAAGTAAAATAAACATATTTTAATATCTCCTAAACCAAGTCATCAAAGAATAATGTTAAGTAGTGATATTAAAAACCATATTATTAGGGAACAATTTTGTTTTGATACAAATGCTGTTTAGCATCTCGCAGACTTTTCTTCCTAGACACCCACCCACATGATCCTGCGAACCACCAGTCACATCACGATGGCAAAATATTTGCTTCCTTAACTTACTTGGTTTAGAGCACTTCCCAGAAGTCAGAATATTTCAGAAAATCTGTTCACCTTCCCCAATATGCAATAGAGTCCCACAGGGACATTTTTGAGGAAGGGAAAAGAGGAAAAAAAAGAGAGAGAGAAAAGAGTGTTCAAGGGGCAGAAGTACTGAAATAGAAAGAAATCAACAACTCTGTTATACAACTTTGTTATACTATGTTCATAAACTGTTCATAATTCCAACAAAATGAATGGTTTGAATTACATAAGAAAGTCAACCAATTCCAAGGATAGAGACAAAACCCAGAACTTTCTTAAAGATTAGTTAGTAGATCCCAGTGGTAGAACAAATCTTTCTCTCCCTCCCTTTAATCAGATAGTCTTTCTATTAAGTATCTTTTCAAACACATTGCTGCCTGTCTTGATTACTAGCTAACTGTAGGCTTTTTGAAGATAGGGCTACATCTCAGTTGTCTTCTTATTTCTACAACAACAATGCCAACTCATAGTAAAGGCCCAATACATCGCAATTGAATGTAATGAAGATTTGCCTTTGGCTGTGCAGCCATTAGTTTTCATGTTGATGGCAGGTTAACCCGCCCAATTGATTAGTTAGTTCCTGGGGCCTAACTTGTAAATGGACCAGCTCGTTTTGCTCTATTTCTTAAGTACAAACTAAGCTAAGTCAAAGTATGTGCCTTGGTTGCAAAGGATGTGCCTTGGTTGCAAACATGTCCACACTGATAGGCAGAGCACTACAGATACTAGTCATTGTCATCATATCATCCTATCACCATAATCCACAATCTGCCTGAAACTGATCACCAGTAAACATCTATTGATAAGCATCTATTCGGTGGAGACTAGTTCTTATACCTATTAATGAACCATTGTTAATGAACCAAATGGTTAGCTCCAGGTGAATACTCCCTGCCATATGGAAGACTCTTCTGTGTCTATAGATAAATAGGATAGAATATGGGCAGTTTATTAACATTTAGCACCATTTTATTGACTCAAACATTTAAAACATTCTTGAAAGGCAAATAATTTAATCTTCAATTTGTATATGGACACATAACTTTCTCTAAGTCTAGTATCTAGCATATGACAAATAAAATTTGAACTAAGGTCTTTTTTATTTCAAAGCCTCTGTTCTTTCCACTATACCTGAATTTCTAAAATAAATCAATTATACTAATAATTAACCTAACAATAAGTTCCAATATGAATGCAAGCATTTTTATAGAAAAACTTATGAATAATGAATTAGTAGCATTGTATAACTTTTATATGGAACCAACATTATTTAACTGTGTTAACAGTCATGTCATCAATAAACAACAGAAATTTTCTTTAAATCCACAGAGATTCGATTTACTGGAAAAGGAAAAATAATTGAACACCATCCTGGTCATAAGCCAAATTTCGGGAGAGAGAAGGGGAAACATAAAAGAATAAGATAAAGCCCTGTGTTTTTACATCTCAAATTCTACTTGGGAAAACAAGAGACCAAAACAAACAAACAAACAAACAACTAACACAATACTTGATAGTTTAGGGATTGTCCTGGGAAAATTGAGAAGAGGCCTCATCTGTGTTCAGTGTTGTTAAGTGATTAACATCTACACTGACTGGCTTAGGAAAGGGAACATTTATACCTGGATATGCAAGGACAAGGGTGCCAAATAGTCACACACACTTGGAGCACAGGGCGAATGCTCTAAGGGTTCCAGAGGGGATGAGAATGTTGGGAAATTGTCTTGGAAAATCAGGCTAAGACAAAAATCAAGGAGCTACTTTTTTCCCAGGGTAGGTGGCGTATACTTCCTCTTTCTGCTAATGGGAAGTCATCCCTGAGATTTACAAGGATGGGGCTGGCTTTGTGAAATTAGGATGATGATGCACTAACAACATGATAAGAGCAGCCTTAGAATGTAAAAGTTTGGTGGCAGAAAGGCCTAGGCAGAGACTGCTGCTTCTGTGACAGGGATGATGAGAGATGGAGCCAAGATCGTGACAGTGGATTATAGAGATAAAGGTTTTATTACAGCTGGCCCTGGTTGTAGCATATCAAAAACACCTCACTTGCTTGCAATTTCTCCTACTTTTCTACCAATGCTAACCACTTTACTTTTATTAGATTGAGGGCCTAAACCTGCTGGTAATTGCCCCAAATTTGACTGTTAAGTATAGTTCACGGTCACCAGCAAAGAGTTGAAGCAAAAGAAGAAAATGTTTAAGTATTTTCTTTTCCTTGGGGAAAAAAATCATTATATTAATATTAATTTTTTTCTATTTTTATTTTTTCAACAGAAGGTCATACATATTACCATATTTCGTAGTTCACAGCTAGACCCGCACTCCTCCAATTGTGGGTGTTATCGCCAGACTGTGGAGATGCACGAGAACTGACTTGAGAAGCAAGGCAATTATTCATGCCCCTGCACACACTGTTATCTCTGGGAACTCTTAATCAATGCAGGGCGAGAGCCAGTTAGCATGACTGAGGTTAGGGCATTCGGGCTGTTCAGTGGGAGAGGAGAAATTAAAACGTGATGATTATTCAAATCGGAATATAAAGAGCACAGCCCAGGAAGAAGATGTGGAGGATAACAGAAATAAATAAAGATTTACCTACTGAAGCACTTGCCATGTTGTATCTAGTCCTTGAAATGCCAAAGGCATTATAATATGCTTTGACTGGAGGGAATGGTTTGGGGATTTATAGTTCATCTGTATTTTGTTCCTGCAGATATGCTGAAATATAAATTCTCAAGTGCTGAGAATATCTCTTAAACGTACCTGGATATTCTCTTACAGAAAATTGCACTAAGACCAAAAACCTTCATGAACCAAAAGACAAATTCTGAATGATCGTCAGTGGTCCAGTGATTATGAAGACAATAGACGAACCAAAATTCTAGTTATGACACTTGAATTTAGATTACAGTTTTGGAACTCAATAGGGCAATTTACCTACAAAAAAATTAAAGACCTCTTGAATACTTAAAAGCATGGTTTTTCATTAAGTTATAATTTATTCTGTGGCTAATTCAAAAGAGTTGTGGTCATAAATGTGTGTTTGCTCTGACTTCTTAAAGGATATTTCTGCTAGGGTAAGGGATCCGTGACTTTGATTTATATACATCATAGTTATCTGAGCCATTTTACTTTATTCATCTTAAAGTGTACCTACCAATTCATTTTTTAAAATGTTATCTACAGATATCTTATTCCACATTTTGTCATATAGTCTGACTTATTTCCTTACAGTCTAGTTAGTTTCCAGGTAATGTAGTTATTTTCACTGCTGAGATTTCAACTGTAACTGGCACATAACCTCAATATTCAGTAACATAGCATAGCATCAATAATTACTAGAATAGATAACGTGTCATGGAAACCCAAATAAATCTTGGAGAATTCCTTTTAAAATACCTTAACCTTCCCTCCCAGCCACACACATTCTTATACATCACTTTAGCTCCTTTTCACTTCTGGATTTCTGGGTCAGAGCAGATAAAATCCAGTTCACCATGAACATGCCAAGCTCCTCTGTGCTCTGGGAAAATGCCCTAAACCATCTTTATTCGGGATGGTACAATGGGCATTGTTCAGACTCAGCATCACTGGCTCTCTGTATTCTTCTCACAATGCATTCAAGTGTTCCAGAGAGAGGAGGGAACCTAAGCCATCACACAAGTACCTCAACTTCAGAAAAACTGGGCGCTGAGACGAATGTTAGCACCACAGCCTGTCTCTTCTGTTCCGTTCTCTCTCATTGTCATCGCCTTCAAATTTGTACCTTTGAGGTAAAAAAAAGGAGTATTTATGTAAATAGAAGTCTGCAGAAATGTTTTTTATCTTTCATTTTAACTATTAAGAAGTGTAATAGAATCAATTTTGTGCCCTCAAATCAATGTCAAATGACGAATTATGTTTAGTTTTACAAAGTAAATAAACCACCTATGAACAGTTTGAACTGTAAGAGGATCATGAAATATTTCATTCAGTTTTTTTTTGCAATGCTTTATTTTGAAAATACGAGCATTTCTCAAAAATATGGGATGTCTCAAAGTGATCAATTCACTTGATATTTTGGGTGCTGTTTGAAATTACTTTTAGGTGACTGTAATGTTAATTATCATATACATATACATACATATATATATGACTCTAATGTTAATTGCTATATATATATTTAGTATAGAATATACAGGATCTTGCACTTATTTTCAATATACCTGTACTGAACCATTTTTGTTGAGGAAGCTTAATATCTTTATTTTCCCCCATAAACCTCTTCATTTTCTATATTATGAGTATGTGATAATATTGAAATATTTTTCAAACCTGAATAAATCTGTACTTTTAAAAATAAAACTGAGTTCTCACAAATGTTCAGTCTTAACACAACCCATTTCATCCTAATTAAATATGTACAAACACAACCGGTATGAATTCTTTATGATAGAGGCTATTCTACCACTTTAAAAGCCAAACAAATCTGTTTGGTAAATGCAGTTAAATCTACAAATGAAAAAGTTAAAATTCAATAAACTATTTCACATGATTGGAGAAGTCATTTTCCTAATAATAAATTGCTGCTAGCAATACAAATATAATGCATGTATCCCACAGGAATCCTATATGATATGCGATTCTGACATTATTTTCTTTTTTTCTAATTACGTTTACACAATAAACACAGTAGAACTCTTAGTTCTTATGTATCTGACATAACACCATCTTCATTGATTATAAATGGATTATGTGTGTGCTCAGCCCTTTCTATCTGGTCCTTTTCTCATTAGCTGAAGTTCATTGAAAAAACACACTTTTGCTCTTTATGATTATAAACACAAATGCAAACAGAGGTACTGAAACTGCATGGCAGTAGCAAACTATAAAGAGGACATGGAAATGATAAAAAAATGTACCAAACATTTTCCAGATTATCATTTGTGTGTGTGTGTGTGTGTGTGGTACTAGGGATTGAACTCAGGGGCATTCTACCTCTGAGCTACACCCCCAGCCCAAGTTTTTTTTTTTTTTTTGGAAACAGGGTCTCACTAGGTTGAGGAGAGTCTCACTACTTGCTGAGGCTGCCCTCGAACTTGCAATCCTCCTGCCTCAGCCTCCCAAGTACTGGTATTACAGGCATGCACCACCACGCCTGGCTCCAGATTATCTTTTAAAACCTCCACAAAATATAAAACTTAGATTGCTTATGTCTCCTACGACAAATCCATTAAACCAACAAAATATGTTTACTCTTGCTTGAGGAATATCAAAGAGGGTTTACTGGCAGCAGGAGGATGTTAAAAAATTATTCTGTGTGTGTGTGCATGCATGCAGTACTGGGGAATGAACCCAGGGGCATTCTACCCTCAAGCTACACATGCTGCTGAGACTGTCCTTAAGCCTGTGAGCCTCCTGTCTCTCCTTCCCAAATTCTGGGATTATAGGTATGTGCCACCACACCTGGCTAAAATTATTCTTTTTTAATATTCATTTTTCAAAATGTTTAGAAGATAAGATAATCATCTAATAAGTAATAAGATCCCAGAATTATAAACTTAACCAACCTTTTTTTTTTTTGCGGTATCAGGGACTGAACCCAGGGGCACTTTACCTCCGAGCTACATCCCTGGCCCTATTTTTTATCCTTTATTTTGAAACAGGGTCTCACTAAGCTGCGGAGGGCCTCACTAAGTAGCTGAAGCTGGCCGCGAACCCGGATCCTCCGGTCTCAGCCTCCCAAGTTCTGGGATTACAAGCGTGTGCCACCACGCCCGGCTACTTAACCAACATTTTAATTTAGAAATCAAAATTTTAAATGATAAAAGCCATGCTTTTCCCAGATCTTTGTAATTCTTCTGTAGACAAAATGGATTCCTTAAACTCAGCCTTAATGAAAAGATAAAGACCTCTAAATTTAAGTTACATTATGCAATCAATTATTGCACTCAATAATAAAAAGGTATACTCAATAACAAAGGGGGAATTTGTTGATAGACACTGACTTTTAGGATGTGCAGAGGAGACATGAGTTAAGTTGGATTTCCTAGCCCTCCTCTATCAACGTCAGGACAGGACAATAAAAATTCACATTCTCAGTGAGTGCCAGGGCACATCCACCTTCACCACAGGTGAGCTACATTTGAGTTAAGGTGATGCACTTGCGAGATATAGCACATCCCTGCTCTGTTCATGCAGGCCTTCTTGGGTTTCTGCGTCAAGACCTCTGCCCTAGCTCTCTCCTTTGCCTGTAACGTTCTCCCTTCGAATATCTACCCAGGTCACCTCTTACAGTGTTGTTTTCTCAATGGTCAGCTTCCCAGAGACGTCTCCCCTGCATTCCCTATAAAAATCAGCACTGCTTCAGCTACTTATTCTCTCTTTTCAATCTTTGAGAGTGTGAAGATACAAAAAGGAAAACCACACATTCTCTAGAACCCTTGAAGTGTCTATATACATAAAGATTTGTACTAACGCCCAGGGAAACTGTATAAAGCAGTAAAGCACAAAACTGGAAGGCCGAGGGAGGTGTAAAATGACACTGATAGGTTTGAAGATATGTATGTATATTCTCCTTCTTTGGTGATCATCCAGAGTATAGCCCTTACAAAAGGAGTGTTCATTAAGAAGTTTTCTTATTTGTTAGTTTTTTTTTTTTTGCGGTACTGGGGATTGAACCCAGGGGCATTCTACCTCCGAGCTACACCCCCGGCCCTATTTTTTATACTTTATTTTGAAACCGGGTCTCACGAAGTTGCGGAGGGCCTCACTAAGTAGCTGAGGCTGGCCGCGAACCCGGGTCCTCCGGTCTCCGTCTCCCAAGTACTGGGATTACAAGCGTGCGCCACCACGCCAGGCTCTTTTCTTGTTTTAATTGTGATTAGGGGCTGACACCTGGATGAGGGTTCCCACACCTGTGCAGGGCTGGATGGTTTGAATCTCCTACTGTATCAGAAGGAACAGCTGGGCTTCATCTCCCCGGTGAGAAGGGGAGCACCACCACACCCAGCAGTTTGTTTTTTTTGAGCTGGAGTTTTGCTCTGTTGCCGCCCAGGCTGGTCTTGAGCATAGAATCCTCCTGCCTCAGCCTCCTGAGTATTTGGGATTACAGACATGCACCACTGCATTTGACTCGGAACCATTTATTAATCACCATATATCTTCCTAGAATTGGCTAGCAACATGTAATTGAATTAGGAGACAAAAGACAGGAGTCATTCCATTGGATAATCATCGGCACATCAGAATCTCAATCTTAAACATTCAAACTATAAGATCTACCAAAAGATGAAAATCTATCCAGTGGTAGAGTTTGAGTGGAGGTGATAGTAAGCCAAAGCCGTATACAAATGGGAATCATGGGGACAGAAATTATGAGTCCAAAAGTAAAAAACACAAGAAAGGAAACAACACAGTTCCTAACCACCCTCGAAGTCATAAGACAGCCAGTCATAAGACACGGGGAAAAAGACACGAGAGAGAGAGAGAGAGAGATACAGAGAGAGAGAGAGAGAGAGAGAGAGAGATCATTTCTTCAACTTCCAATTTCTCACATTCAGTCTCTATATCTAGCTAGCATTTGCTTCCTGATCATGGAAAATAGACTATAAATTAGCCTTTGCAAAGGATATTTAGTGACATTCCTTTTGTCATAGTTTTGTTGGCCCCAAAGATAATAGGCACCAATTAGCTTCACAATCCAAAGTTGTAGGAAAGAGACTTCACTTCCAAAGAGGGATGCAAAAAGTGCTTTTGCAGTCCTGAGCATCTTACACACCTTGAATGCGCTGACATCGAAGAGAAGAATTTCTGTCTGTTGATTTTTGTTGTTTAGTTGTTTTTGTTTTGTTTTGTTTTTGAGGGAGAATTACCAATGTACCAAAAGACATCCCTATCCATAGAGTAAGGATAGAATATGCCTCATCCTCACCTCAAAACTAGTGGAAAGAGCTTTCAGGACTTTTCCAGAAGAGCTTAGTCTGTGTCTACCTGGAGCATGGTTAGCACCACCACCTGATATCACTGTCATGTCTGAATATTCTGCAGATCTGAAAGGCCCGAGTGTTGCTGCCTTGCTGAGTACACACAGAGAGCTCAACTGGAAAGGAGCCGTTCTTGTGCCCAATGATGGTGCAGCGGCCACTGTGGAAACTTGGCTAAGATGTAGGCCTCAGGGGCCGCCGGTACAGTGTCATTTTATTTTTATTTATTTTTTTTTGTGTGTGTGTGTGTGTGTGTGTGTGTGTGTGTGATACTGAGAATTGAACCCAGGGGCATTCTACCTCCATGCTACACCCCCAGCCCTATTTTATTTTTATTTTTTTAAATTTTGAAATGGAGTCTCGCTAGGTTGATGAGAGTCTCACTACTTGCTGAGGCTGTCCTCAAACCTCCGATCCTCCTGTCTCAGTCTCCCAAGCACTGGGATTACAAGTGTGCACCACCACGCCTGGCTGTATAGTGTCATTTTAAAAGAGATTTAGCTCAAGAGGCCTGCTTGAAGTAGAGTTGCAGCCCTGACAGAAAGAGGTTGAGTGAAATGAAGGCCCAGGGCCTAAAAGAGGAATCATAAAGCAGGTAGCTGAGAGAGTCCTGGCCAGTTGTCAGAACTTTCATGTAGATGAATCTCTTAGCTGTTGACAAAAATCACCCAAGAAATAAATGATCAATTTGTGTGTGTGTGTGTGTGTGTGTGTGTGTGTGTGTGTGTGTGTGTCTACTAGGGACTGAACCCAGGGGCATTCTACCTCTGAGCTACACCCCTAGCCCTATTTTTTGGTTGATAAGAGTCTCACTACTTGCTGAGGCTATCCTTGAACCTGCGATTCTCCTGTCTTAGCCTCCCAAGTACTGAGATTACAGGCATACACCACAACTCCTAGCTATAAATGATCAATTCTAAATAACCACAATGGTTAAAGAGAAGGAGTGAGAAGTAACATCTGGCTCAGCTATTTCCCGGCCTTTATCTCTCCTCTCTCTTCCTAGCTGCCCCTTAGTAGGAATCAGAGGACTGACTAGAGCCACCAGTCACCAGAGAGGGACCAAGAAGCACAGGGAAACAGAGTAAAGAAGGCCGACCCCTCATCTAGCTCCAGAGTGTCGTCAGTGTCTTTAAGGTGGATGAAAGGAGAAGTTCACACTTTGGGCTTTTACTTAGGATTGGACTCTTTGGTCCAATAAATGAAGACTGTTCTTGTGACAAAAAGTTAACAGAGGATATTTTGCTCACTACACATGAGCAAAGTGGATAGAGATTCTTCCAGAAATTTTATCCAGTGTATCTTTTGTCAGGTTCCCTGGAAGCAGAGAGGAAATAAAAAGTCTTGGTTAAGTGATGTTGGGGAGAAGTGCTCTCAGGGAAAAGTGAGGAGGGGGGGCAGGCAAGGAGGGGTGTAAAAGCTCACAGGCGAGGCCAGCTTCGGCCTTTAGTCTGAGTCCACAGGGAAACTCCTTGGCTCGAGGGGCAGTGGAGGGTTAGTCTCGCTGCTCCTCCATGCCTGAGTTCTGTGGGAAGGTAAGCAGGGCGGGGTGAGAGCTCACTGAGCGTGTCCTACAAGGGCAAAGTGGGCCAGTTGGAGAGCTGGGTGTCACTGATGTAACCCACGATGCAGAAATAGATGGGGAAGAATTGGACTCTCAGGATGCATCTGAATAGGGAAAAAATAAAGCTGTTTCCTAGTGATGTCCAACTAGTCCCATTCATTCCATAAGCACCGTAGTTATAGCAGCTCATTCTTTTTAATTGGTCTAATGTAAGTTTCTGTTCTTTAAAACCAAAGAACAATGTGTGGAACAAAACCGAGGAGTTACATAGAGATTTTCTCTCTCCAGCAAATAGGACTGGGGAAGGAGAGAGAAGGTATTCTACGTATATTGGCACAACAAGTAAATAGATGAACATAGCGCCTCACTGATTAAATCCTCTTCCTATGTCAAGCTTCATGTTCCTGCAGTCAGGATAATGAACTTGATTCCTCAGCAATCAGGACCAACCCAGAATTAAGTATCTGGGCCAGGAGTGGTGCCGCACGCTTGTAATCCCAGTACTTTGGGAGGCGGAGACCGGAGGATCCGGGTTCGCGGCCAGCCTCAGCTCTCCCTCTCCCTGTCTCTCTCTCTCTACCTAATGAGGCCCTCTGCAACTTCGTGAGACCCGGTTTCAAAATAAAAAGTATAAAAAAATAGGGTCGGGGGTGTAGCGCGGAGGTAGAACGCCCCTGGGTTCAATCCCTGGTACCACAAAAATAAATAAATAAATAAATAAAATTAAAAAAAAGTATCTGTAGGCAGGTAGGCAGAGCATGAATATGCGAGGTTTAAATAAAATCTGAAAACTTTTCTTATTTTGGGGAAGAACTAGGCTAAAATGTATATATTTGCCTTTTCAGATTTCAGAGTGTAATAAAAGATTCGTAAACAATGAAGAAAACAAAACAAAACTACTTCAAAGTATATGAGGCCCTGAGCTTCTAGGCCAAGTTCAAGTTCCCCCAATTTCATGTTGCTGTAAAGCTTGAATTGTAGCGTCGGGGCAAGTCACTCTCCTGTGTCAGACCTCATCTTCTAAAATTCACTGGGAAGGTCATATCCTGGCTTAAATTTCAAACAACACATCATTCGTGACTTTTCCCTTACCTAAAGTACTGCACTCACTGAGGGACTCCGCCTTAAACCAGGTGCTGGGCTCCCCAAATGTAGGGAGTCACTAGTGCCCCATGGGAGCCTGTCTTGTTGTTGGTGTTTGTTTTTTCACCAGGAAGAGCCAGGCTACACACAATTTTCCAGCCACAATAATCTCTTATGAGAAGAGAACTGAGAGGGAAGGAGACCCTGTATCCCTTTCTGGTTGCTAACTCTACTAGGTGCTTCATGGAAACAAAGCCCGAAAGACAAAGCCAGGCCACCAGTTGGAAGCAGAGCGACACAGGGGGCAGCAAAGAGCTGCCTGCGGGAGGTCGGAGAGCCGCACTTACAGGCAGGAGGTCTCTTGCCACCGCTTCTTTCCATACCTTTAGACATATGCTGGCGATGGTACCAGCGCTTAGATAGTTTGGGTCTGAGATAAAAGTCATCCCGTTAAGAATATCTGGGCTCCAACCTGGATCACAGAGAGTCCTTAGAGTGGCAAAAGAGGATCACACGTAAATCCTAATTGGATGACCTGACTGAACAAGGAGAAAGCCAGAGTTCTAAGAGCGCGGAGAAATGAGAAGGGAAAAGACCAAGGAGGCATTGAAATATGAAGATAAAATCAATACAGAATTGCCTAGGAAATCAATAAGAGGGATAAAGGACGTGCGGGGGATGTGAAGTACGCGTTCTATCTCCTGTTCAAGGGAGAAGACTGGCAGCATGTTTTGAACGGGCTGCAGTGCTGTAATTAAAGCTCGGGGGAGAATGGCAAGGGGGAATCTTAATAATCAAGTGAAAGATGCCACAGCAATCAGTGACACCTTGTCAGGAAAATAGCTTCAGAAGGCAAATTCTAAGTTAAATATGAACTCGTGTACACAGCCGCAAGACAGGACGAGACCGTGGCTGGCTGTGTGATTGTGGTAGCAAGTGGGGCTTGGCTCCAGAGCCATAACCCATCAGCAGTGTCTGTCTTTGAGTAGGCCAAAGTGACTCTCATGCAATTACCACAAGTTTGGTAGACACAGCCTGGTCTCGGGGTAGACGACAAAGTCAAAGATTACCTTCTCTCAGATGCCCAGAGTATCTGCCAAGGGACAGAAACCCCTAAGAGTCAGGCTTTTATCATGAGTTGCATTATAGAAAGCAAATGATAAGCATTCATACTTAACCCTCTCGCGTACCAGCCATGAAGAAAGCAATTAGAGAAAAATCCTTGAAAAGTCAACAACAACAACAACAAAATACTGAAAACCCTCTTAGTGATTCAGAAGGAAAATAAATGACAACTCAAAATAATGATGCTAAGAATCATCTCTGATCATGTGAGCAACATGCTGAGACATCATTGGCTTAAAAAATGTTCTAGTCATTCTATGGTCCTTCCTCGTGTAAGCAGAGGTGAAGGACTCTGCACGTCCATGGAAATTATACATATCATAATCTGTGGGAAAGCCTTTGTTTCCCAAACTGTCCCCAGATGTGTCATTCACAGAGACTACAATATAAGTAAATGGATTCCTTTCCAGGGTTTGTTCAATATGTGTTAATTATACTTATGTTGCTATGAATATAGAGAAGTTTCCTCATATTTAAAAATAAATCATCCAAGCTGGGTGTGGTAGTGCAGGACTGTAGTCTCAGCTACCCAGGGGGGTCACTGAAGTCCAGGAATTTGAGACCAGCTGAGAGAACATGGTGAGACTCTGACTTAAAAAAACGAAAAGGTAAACAAACAAGTAAGTAAAATAAAGATAAATCTGTCAAAAGTCATAGATGGAAATGATGTTTCTCTCCTTCAAAGGTGTTTCAAAGGCAATTTATAAAAACACTACTGCAGCCAGGTGTGGTGGTGCATGCTTGTAATCCCAGTATTGGGGAGACTGAGACAGGAGGATTGCAGGTTTGCATGAGACTCTCATTAACCTAGCAAGACCCGTTTTCAAAATAAAAATGAAAAATAGGGCTGGGGGTGTAGCTCGAAGGTAGAATGCCCCTGGGTTCAATGCCCAGTACCCCCCCACGCACACAAAATAAATAAATAAAAACACATAAAATTAAAAAAATAAAATAAATAATAAAATAAATAAAACACCACTGCTGTGCCAGTCATTTTTGAATATTTTCAAATTGCCAATATTTTTCAAATAGGATATATTTAAGTTTGATAATAAGCAAAAGTTATTTATACAAAATTATAATTGTTGAAGGTTGGAGAAAATAGTAATTTTTTATATATTTTGACAGATTTCTACATCAAAACAGAAAAACTAGTTAGCAAAGTAAAAAGCGCACAAGGTTTCCATCAAAGCAAAGGTAACAAAGTGTGATCAGGAACTATGAGACACAGGTACAGAAGACAGAAAACACCAACGGTCACAAGACCTGTATGATATCAAAATCTGGACTGGAAAAAGAGGAAAGCAACAGGCATCCAAAAAGGTTAAGAAAGGAGAATTTCAAAATGGTCAGTAGTTGTTTGCTGGATAGTAAGGTAAGCAGCTGTGAAAGCAGGAAGGATTTGCCTTCTCTAACAGTGGCTGAATTCAGGGGCCTGCGTAGGAATGCGAGAAGGTGGACAGAGCTGCGTGGCTCCTCTGAGCTTTAGCAACAAAGCAGCCGCAACAGGGTCCCACGCGGAACAGCACAACAGGGCCCTCCGTGGAAGAGGAACATTGACTGGATCAATAGAGACGAAGGAAAGAGGATCTTGGTCCAGATAAAACTGGGAAAAAGAAACAGAGCCAGAATGTATTAAAGTTTTATTTAATAAAACCATAGTTTTAAACACTCCATTAGAACAACAGAAGAGAGAACTCTTTGAGATTAGGAAAGGTTTCCTGAAACTTCCCTTCTTCTAATCTCCTAAATTCATAGTGTTAATAATAATAATAAAAGTAAGCAACAAAACAAAATCAAGATCAAATGCCTTGCTTACCTGTGAGAGACGTAAAAAATAATAATAAAGAGCAAGACAGCATTCCTACAAACAATAAAAGCACATCAGAAATACATGTCCATAAATACGTGAAAAATGTTTAATAATGAAGTGACCACACCTAGGAAAATTAGAAATAAAAGAAAAATGATCACAGAAATAAAAATTAAGACTAGAATAATCATTAGACTAGAAGAATTACTAAACATAGCAAATAATATCTGAAGGAAATATAAGATTAAAAGGAGAAAACGATTTTAAATGATAAAGAAACGAATAGAGAAAAAAACTGAAAAAAGGTGGCACATATTGCACACAGGCAAATAATATCGAAAATATGAGTACAATAAGAATTCCTAAAGAAAACTGAAGCATAGAATGGAACCAGTACTAGAACATACAGTGTAAGAACAGTTACTGAAAAAGAGAAAGAATAAAAGAAAAATTATATATTGAAAAACACCACTCCAAAACAGTCATACCTAGATGATGGACACTAAGACCTACTTTGATAAAATTACAGAATTTTAAAGAAAGTGGCAAAACTTCTACCTGGATAAAAAAAGAGGAATAATAATAAAGGAATAAAAATTAGGTGATCTTCAGATAATTTTAGACTACAGTGCTCCATGCCAGAAGAAAATCAATATTTGAGCTACTAAAGGAAAAAAATGCATCTAGAATTTTTATCTAACAAATCTGATTTTGAAGCATAAAGGGAACCAATTATCATCAGTGTGTAAGAATATGTAAGGACTGGGTGAATTATGTCCATGTTCGTGAGGCTATGCTCCAGAGCAAGTAGTAAACAACCTATATAACTAGAGGGTTATGCTGACTGAGGGCCGGCGTTTAATACATAGCTACTTATGAAACTCAAATCAATAAAGATTTAAAAATGAGAGGGTATATTATGTAATGACTGTATTCTCTCATTAACAAATAAATGGTACAACTGCCAATATGGGAGAAAAAGGAGAGTACATTAGAAAAGATACATGACTATCTTTGGCAAATGTATTGGGATGATAGTATTACTATAATTATCTTTAGGTAGTTCCATTCATAATGTAAAATAAAGAAAATTAATAATTATGGAATATTGTCATCCTCTGTGGCTGTATATGGACACAGGATTCCTTATATGAAGTAGAAGAGGTAAACATTTTGAATTTGAAATGAAAGTATCAATATTAACGTATAACATATATTATCTTAAACATATCACAATTCTT
The DNA here is from genome assembly GCA_004027185.1 of Glis glis. Taxonomy (NCBI): domain Eukaryota; kingdom Metazoa; phylum Chordata; class Mammalia; order Rodentia; family Gliridae; genus Glis; species Glis glis. Next base: position 34,475 of record PVJS01009380.1, read on the forward strand.
TCCATTGAAAAGGTTTTGAATAATGGTCAACCCAATTATCCATTGAGCATTACTGGCATCTAGATAGTGATCTCAAAATACCTGTTCTCACTGAAAGAAACCAGAATTCTATAGATAAGGTACTGATTCCAGATTTGACATGGGGAATGTACAAGATCTTCCATAGTAGATACAAGAAACCGCTCAAAGACTAGTAGATCACATTAAAAGGACTCAAGAGACAACTTACAGAGTCTTCCTTGGGCCAAATAGGGAAAATTTTGCCCTTTGACAAGAATAATGATTGCAATTAATTACAAGCTATAAAATATGTGTGAGTAAAATCAATATATTTTAAAATTAATATGAAATCAACATATTTAAAATGGTCACCTTCAGAAGTTGATATAAAAAAACATTTTTGAAAACTTGTATATCAAGTCAAGGAATCAAGCATTTATCCCTGTCTTTCCAATAGGAATTATAAAACCAGGTAACCAAATAACAAACGAGGAAAAGTTTTTCTTTATTAAAAAGTTCAAGCTATTCAGTGAAAAATAAAGGGGAAGAAATGACAAAATCAAAATATCATTTCCTTTTTGGTACTGGGGATTGAACCCAGGAGCATTCTACCTCTGAGCTACACCCCTATCCCTATTTTATTCTTTATTTTGAAACAGGGTCTCACTAGGTTGCGGAAGGCCTCACAAATTGCTGAGGCTGGCCGCGAACCTGAGATCCTCCTGTCTCAGCCTCCCAAGTACTGGGATTATAAGCATGCGTCACCACGCCCAGCTAAAATATCATCGTTTTTATCTGAATAGACATTTATTGAAAGAAGAAATACAAATGGCCATCAATTATATGAAAACATGCTCAATATCATTAGTTATCAGGAAAATGTGAATCAAAATACAATGAGATATCATCTCACCTCAGAACCGTTATTATCAAAAACAAAATGAATAGTAACAAATGCTAGTGAAGAAAATGTGGAGAAAATGGAACTCTTACACATGGTTGGCAGGGATGTAAATTAAAACTGCCATTATGGAGAACAGTATGGTGATCCCTTAAAAAACTAAAAATAGAGCCGGCGTGGTGGTACACACTTGTAATCCCAGTACTTGGGAGGCTGAGACCAGAGGATCACAGGTTCGCAGCCAGCCTCAGCTACTTGGTGAGGCCTTCACAACTGAGTGAGACCCTGTTTCAAAATAAAGAATAAAAAATAGGGTTGGGGGTGTAGCTCAGAGGTAGAATGCCTCTGCATTCAATCCCCAGTACAGCAAAAAAAAAACCAACTAAAAATAGATCTACCATCTGATGTAGCTATCCCACTTCTAGCTATATAGCCAAAGGAAATTAAATCAGTTTACCAAAGAGATACCTGCATGTCCATGTTTATTATAGCATTATTCACATTAACCAACGTGGAATCAACCTAGGTGCCTATCAATAGATGAGTGTATGAATAAAATATGGTAAGAGCCAGGCGTGGTGGCGCACGCTTGCAATCCCAATACTTGGGAGGCTGAAACAGGATGATCACAGGTTCACAGCCAACCTCAGCTACTTAGTGAGGCCCACAGCAACTTAGTAAGACCCTGTTTCAAAAATAAAGAATAAAAAATAGGGCTGGGGGTGTAGCTTAGAGGTAGAATGCCCTTGGGTTCCATCCACAAAAAAATAAAATATGGTACATATACACAGTGAAATATTATTCATCCATAATGAAGAATGAAATCCTGTCATTTATGGCAAAATGGATATAACTGGAAGATATTATGTTAAATGAAATAAGCCAGACACAGAAAGTCGAGAACCACATGTTCTCTCTCCTAAATGGAAGCTAAAAGTCAACCTGAATGTAGAAGAGTAATGACTAGAGCATGTGTGGGAGGATAAAAGGAGGTTGGATTTTATCAGTGCATCTGTATGCATGTGTTGAAATATAACATTGAGTCCCATTAAAATGTCCAATTAACACAAATTATTTAGACCTTTTTAAAAACATAAAAGTAAGAAAACATTAAAAAGTTCAAATATCACCATTATGTAACTCCCAGTGAGTAATAAATGTAGGCAATGAGTTACCAAATAGCTACAAACATCACCAAAGGAGAAAAAAACAGACAATATGTGCTTCCTGATAAAGCAACGCACTGCATGTATGGTCTTTCCAAAGATTTAAAATCTGAATCTGATTGAATCCCTGGATTTTAATCTGCAGAAAATACAAGCGACAAAGTGATATTCTGATTTTCACCATAAGAATTGGCAACTGGTGAAGTGCAGATTACCAGAAACTACAAATCAAATGGCCTAATTTTACAACAGATATACTGTAAGAAAACTAAAGAGGTGGAGAAAAATAACTGTAGATTTAGAAAGGACTAATAGCATATATCAAATGTTTAAACACACATGAAGAAATGATATTGTCTAGGGAAATGCATATGCATATATGCATATGCAAATATGCACAGTATGCATATTTGGATAATAAATATATAAATACATACATATACATATACATCCCTGTATATATAAATATATACAGGGAGTGAATGTGTAAAAGTTAGGAAAACAGTCCAGTTTGGGGGAAGACGAAGGTTGTAATAATCTTTGGGGATATAGAGGAGCTTGGAGGATGGCTAGAATTTTTTTCTTAATCAAGTATCGTCTATCTCTTACTTCATCTCTTCCTCCATTACACTTTCTCAGAGTACCAGGAAGCTAATGATGTTTAAGCTTTAAGGGCTCCATTTGCACAAGCTCCTCCAAAGGCCCTAGGAAAGTTACTTAGAATGTGGTTATATGGGCATGTCTTCAGAAAATTTGCAAAAGTGAGAAATTTTAACCACAGTTGGTCAAGACTCTCCCTTCCCTTGGTCAAATGTCCCATAATATCTGGAGGTAATGAGAAGTGGAGTCATTTTTGGGATTCATCCATTAAAAAAAAAACTAAGTTTTGGAATATAGAAGGTTAGATTTGTGGGGCATATCCTTTGGTTTATAGTTTCTTCCATGTCTAGATAAGTTATTGCTCCATGCAGTAGCAGAGGAATGACTTCCAGAAATACTGCTGTGTGCCTGTTCGTCACAGTACAAAACAGTACTCTGAAGGGACAGGAGCTGAGGTTATATCACTGTGTGAAGATGTCACATGGCACTGAGCCCTGAAATGTGTATAGTGAAGAACACATTGTAAGGAGTGACTGTCATCCTTACTGGGTCAACAAAGAAGGGATATTCGCAATAATATAGAACATGAAACTGTAAATAGAAAATTATTCCCCTTTCATGACTATCATACTAAATTAGTAAAAAATCGGATGTTCCCCCTAATCTGTGGGAGCTAGATAGAATGGGACTTAGAAGGGACTTAGAAGGGAAGAAGAAGAAATCTTTAGATGGACAAAGAAGGTGACCTAACTGAGGGAGTTGGGAGGGGGTGGAGGGAAACACACTATAGCACATGATGTACATACACAAACCTATAAGACTCAATCACTATCCGGAGCATGAAGGGGAGGGAAGGGGGAGGGAATGGGGTGGAATTGGAGGGAGGGCTGAATGTGCAATGTGTGCATGTATGATGTTCATACCCTGACATATATCAAAATGTATAATTACAATGCACCAATAAATGAACATAAAAAAAGAATTCTTGTATTGATGTGTGTGGTATTAGTGTTCTAAAAATATAGTCTATTGTAATTTTTCCATAAATAATTTTCTTTATACCTAAAATTTTATTCCAGTTTTTATATTCTTTCCCTTAAAACAAATTCCGAACTTGTTAAAGATTCAGGCCCCACAAAGCCTGGATCTTTCCCTCTTTCCAGTAGAGCTCATTTGGCGAATGAAGACATAATTTCTTGGCTCCTTCATTCCACATTGCTAATGGACAGAGGTCAAGAGAATAAGTGTATTTGTTAATGAACTATGCTAATTCATTTCTTATTTTTTGCTGACGATCTACAGGCAGATACGTATGTACAAGTTTAGATCAGTATAGAACTAATTTTTGGGAAAAAAATTTGTTTCTAAACAAAATTACAGAGAATGGCATCTTTGAAAGAGGTCATTGCCTGGATGTCAGGAGTTTCTGCTTTACAATCAAAATAACACATTTTCTTTATCCATTCATCTGTTGATGACCACCTAGGTTGGTTCTATAACTTGGATATAGTGAATTGTGCTGCTATAAACATGGGTATGCATGTAGCACCACAGTATATACTCACTTTAATTCTTTTGGAAAGATTTAACTCAGTCATAAAGAAGAATGAAATGATCTCATTTGCAGTAAAGTGGATGGAACTAGAGAACATGTTAAGTGAGATATGCCAGACTCAGAAAATCCAAGGCTGCACGTTTTCTCTAACATGGGGAAGCTAGAGAGAAAGGAAAAGACAAGAAAAAGGACTTCATGGAAATTAGGAGAGTGACCTATAGAGTAGAGGAAGGGGATGGCAGGGAGGGAGGAAGGGAGAGAAGGAGGAAGTAGTGGGAAGGAAACAGACTAAGTAATGTTACTTGAACGTGTGACTGTATCACTATGAATCTCACTATCATGTACAACTACAATATACCAATAAAAATTTTCTTAAAAATTAGGCAATATTGAAGCTGGGCGTGGTGGTGCACGCTTGTAATCCCGGTATTTGGGAGGCTGAGACAGGAGGATTGCAGGTTTGCGGCCAGCCTCAGCAACTTGTGAGGCCCTCCGCAACTTAGTGAGATCCTGTTTCAAAATAAAGAATAAAATAGGGCTGGGGGTGTAGCTCAGAGGTAGAACATCCATGAGTTCAATCCCCAGTACCATGAAAAAAATTAGGCAATATTGTACTGTATCAATATGATCAGGACACTTGTTACAGGGTTTTCATACTCAATAACATTCAGTTCTCCCCAAAGTCCTGCAACAGAAATATCATCATGCATGGTTTTTGTTTTTGTTTTTGTTTTTGTGGTACTGAGGCATTCTACCACTGAGCTACACCCCTAGCCCTATTTATTTATGTATTTATTTATATTTTGAAACAGGGTCTCGCTAACTGACTGGGTGCTGACTTAGAACCTGCGATCCTTCTATCTCAGCCTCCCAAGTACTGGGATTATAGGTGTGCGCCACCATGCCCCGTTTATTTTTTAGATGAGGAAACAAGCTGAAGGAGGTTGTACACCTGCTACAAAAGAGGAACAATGCTATTGTGAGTTGTGTTGCTATAAAGTCTCTGGCCTCAGTTTCCTAATCTGGACAAAAATGGTGGTTCACTAGGTGATCTTGCAAAGTGTGAGTCTGTGAAACCAGGTCAAACAAACTTTATAATCTCTAATAGTTGGCCCTCATGTCATATAACAGGAAATTCATCCTGATTTTCTGGTGCCTAATCTAAACTTGGTAATAATTAAAATCCATCCCAGCTCGTTCGTTCTCTCCTTTGCAGGAGTGTAGAATATCTGGTTTGTCACAGTCTTACATAACAACCCTCTTTATGATGAGAGAGGCAAAAGCTGTAGAGGCATGAGGGAAGATTTTGAAGGGATTGTCAAATAAGAAACCTGGACATGCTGAAGTTTCACTGGGTCTGAAATATTTAAATGGGAGGCCTGACCTCAGCAAGCACTAGAAGAAAATCATAGTTTATTTTCCTCATCTCTCAGATATAATAAAAGTGTGGATGTTTAAATGATATCAAGAGAGATACAACTTCCTAACTGGCATATTTTTAAATATACTAGTTAAAAGTATATATAAGGGCATATATAAAGACATCTATAAAAAGGCATATATAAAGGCCATAGATTTTCTTCCCTAGCTATCTGTCAAAAATTGGAAAATATTTTTTGCCTAACTGGAAATATGGATCTGAACCAGAGGGCCACAGGGGACAGAGGGTGGGCGCCCATCAGGGGTTCCACCGTAGGGAGCCCTGATTGTGTGGTGTCTCAGTGGCCACAGAGGGTGTCAGGCTGCAGCTCCGGCTCTGCGGTTGTCAGGATCACATCTATTTTTCAGTCTGTCTCTTCTGCTGTGTGGTGGGCTCTGCAGTCTCTCTCGCTGCTGCGCCTTTGTTAGAGATTTGCCCTCTTGACACATCCGAATGAAGAAGTTGCAGCAGGAAAAGAAGATTGGAGACAGACTCTGCAATTTCATTCCCTGTAGTAGGTCCCGAAACCTTATCTACATGTCATCTGGCTAATCAGAGGTCCATGGTGAGATCTGTCAGAGATTTCTGTTTCAAAAAAAAAAAAAAGAAAGAAATTCAGACACAGCTGACAGGAGGATTGGAATGCCTCTGCCGGTCCTGTACCAGCACTGTCTATTACTATGCGAGTGCCAGCCCGAGGCTGCAGTGACAGAGGAAGCTCAGGGTGGCCTCCTAAGGACATGAGCATAGGTGGGCAGAGCCTGCCCCTCCCTCCACCACAACAGAACCAAACAAAAGACCCTACCACTGACAGAAAACAGAACAGCAGAGGCAGGTAGAGAGAGAAGAGCTGAGCATCATCAGCCTAAGCTAGTTTGTAAGAGAATGCAAAGAAATTCGCGGATCACACCATGAGCGAGACAGATGGTGTCAAGTGGGTGACGGCATCTTCCAAAAGGGATGCAGCCAAACCAATAAAACCATCAAGCAGAATATACCCTCCTTTTTTACTTAAAAATTTACAAAATCATGGAAATATAAAAATTTACTCCTATCTGTAATGTTTGGCCCTGAAAAAGCCACTCAGCTCCATGGAGATTCTTGGTTCTTTTCCTCGTAATAAAGTACAAAGTGCACTGAACCTTGGGGTCAAATCTTACTAGGAACGAGACTATAGAAACTATTTAAACTCTTTGCTAAAGCTCTCCATAACTGTAAGCAAGCCATCTTTGGAAATTCCACCAAAAGAAGGGAAGCAAAGGAAGAACATAGAATACAGAATTGGATTTTTGGTCTCCAAATCTTCAATCTGCCACCCCAAATCTTTTGTCACCTTGGACAAACTACTTTTCTCTGTAGTTTCCTTGACAGTAAAAGTGGAATAAGGATAATAATATACCAATATTATAGGATGATTGTGGGGATAAAAAATAATACAAAGTGGTTGACACACACAAATATTCCCTAAATGTTGTTGCTGTTCTTTTTATCGTTATTGTAATCATATCAGTTAAGATAGGCTATAAGCTAAGCAACTATCAGCATGTATATATATGCTATATATATAATATATATGAGAACTGGGGATTGAACTCAGGGGCATTCTACCACTGAGCTATACCCCCAGGCCCTTGTTTTAATTTTCTTTAATTTTGAAACATGGTCTCACTAAGTGTATTGGACAGGGTTCTCTAGATTAACAGAATACACAGAATGAGCATATTTGAAAAAAAGGGATTTATCAGATGGGCTTACAGTTTGAAGCAATGTAGTCCCAGGTTCTGACTGCACGTGGAGAGTCAGAGGAACCAGTAGCTGGTCGAATGGTCTAAGAGCTGGAGTCTTAGGATCGGAGCAACCACTAATTCAGTCCCAGTCCAAGACGTGAAGATCAGGAAGCTCTTCGGAGAAACGATGATGAAGTTTCAGTTGGAAGGGCTGGAGGCCGAGAAGATCAAGAAGCTCTTCAGAGAAAGGCGAAGCCGGCGGCCGACGATCTCAGGCGAGAGCAGATGCGTTTTCCTCGGAAAGAGTCGCGCGCTCTCTACGCAGCTTCTCCCTCTTTTATCTAAGTCCGCACCTATCAGAATCCTGCTGCCTACATTCAGGGCAGGGCTTTCTGTTTAATCTGCTGTTACACACCCAAAATCACATAATCTTGGGTGTGTCATGATCAGGTCAAGTTGACAACCTAGACTGACTATCACACTAGGTTACTGAGGCTAGCCTAGAACCTGCGATCCTCCTGTGTCAGCCTCCCAAGTACTGGCATTACAGGCATGTACCACCTTGCCCAGTTCATCACCAATATGGTAAGCTTTAACAAAGTGATGTTTCATATATCACTTCTGCTAAGTTTACATAGGAAGGGAAGCTGTATTCATCAAAGCCATTCTTGGGCCCTGGCTAAGAGGGTAGCTGCCATCTTGGAAGCTCATGGTGATGTGTCACAGGGAAGAGAAATCTGAAGAGTCTTGAGTCAAAATTTAAGTAGCTCATATCAGGAAAATATTTATCATTTTTGTATACAACTTGTCCAGAAGCTAGGCACTTTGTTCTATTAAACCATAAGGGCAACAAAAAAGTGCAAACTTTTTATGTGTTTAGAAGAAGAAAGAACTGCACCTGGTGAACAATATAAATGTTTGGAATTATTTCATTATAGATGGGCATGGTGGTACACACCTGTCATCGCAGTACTTGGGAGGCTGAGACAGGAGGATCTTAGGTTCAAGGCCAGTGTTCAGGAACTTAAGTGAGACCCTGTTTTAAAATTAAACATAAAATACTGTTGGAGGTGTAACTCAGAAGTAGAATGTCCCTGGGTTCCATCCTCAGTACAACAACAACAACCCCCCCAAATGAATTATTATTATTATTATTATTATTATTTTATTAGTTGTAGTAGCAATAGACTTCAAGATACCAATGATCTACTTATTAGAGTATGGTTTTCCTACTAAGAAAAAAAATGGACCAAACATCCATGTTATTTATTTCATTTTATTTTTATTCATTTTTAATTGTTTCAATACAATATTCAGTTGAAAACTGAATAATGTACATTGAAATTTTGTAGATAATATACTAGTTGCTTTCATATAGCTTTACATATCATTCTAACAACTTTATAAGGTAAATACTTTCAGCTTAATTTTATAGGTGATGAAGCAGCATCTCGATTAGGTCCACAGCTTACCCAGTCACTCAGCTAGTAAGTATGAAGCCATATTTTGGAATCAGATCTTCCTGACTCTATGTACATCATCTTTATGTTATGCTATGTTACATAGTTGAACAGATCCTATCATAATTGAGCCCCCTTTTCCCTATAACAAGTTCACCTAGGGGTAGACCAGCCTTGGGAAAAAGGCAAGAGGAAAAAGAATAAGTAATGCTAGGTGAATTGACACACGCAGACCTTTGCATTTGCGTTGATCTTCCTGGACGGTGTCAATGTCGCCTACCATTTCCAGCTTCATCGCACCCACTTCTCTGGCCCACACGAAGAATTTTGTAGAAACCTGAATGCACTTTAGTTGATTGCTCACATCTGTGAAACACAAGCAAATGCTGACACAGTGCTTAACGCTGTTCCACGTGCTTTACATATATTATGCCATTCTCATAATAGCCCTGTGCACTAGAAACAATTATCACCCCTGTTTTGCAGATGAGAAACCTGGATAAAAATGGTATATAACTTGCTTAAAGTCACATAGCTAGTGACAGGGCAGAATTAAAATTGAATAACTCTAGTTTCAAACTCCATCCTCTTTACCTTAAACTGTGCTTTTATGTTTGATGTTATCCTTGTTTTTGTGTGTGTGTGATACTGGGGATTGAACACAGTGATGTTCTACCTTGAGCGATAACCCCAACCTATTTTATGCTTTATTTTGTAACAGGGTCTCACTAAGTTGTTGAGGGCCTTGCTAAATTGCTGAGGCTAGTCTGGAATCTATAATCCCCCTGTCTCAACCTCTCAAGTACTGGGATTACAGGTGTGTGCCACCATGCTTGGCTTAGTTTGATGTTATCTTTATTTGAAGATACTTTTACCCTTTATGCCTGGCAAATTTATCATTCAATACTTGGCTCTGACCCCAACTACTTACAAACGTTGTCCCTACCCCCTCTCTGACTCGCATCTCCTGTCTCTCTTCACTAGGTGAGGGGCCCGTCCTCTGCTCTCTGGGCAGCCCAGGTGTAACTCTACTGCAGCAGGGCCCACACTGTGTGTGTGTAGTCTTTATTACATTTTCCATATCCTCCATTAGACTGTGAAGTCCTGCGCACTGGGGTAGTATTTATGCATTTCTACAACCTTATCACCAAACACAGTGTATGGTACACAGTTGGTGTTAAACAAATATCTGCTGAATGAATTGATACAATAAATAGCTGGAGAAAACACCTGTATGGAGATTGCAGTTTTCTTTTAGCCAAGTTGCTAAGTGACTTTTGAAATTCAATTAAAAATCAATTTTAGTTTTTTTTTAATTGGTGAAGCTCAAGCCTTCAACAACCACACACAGAAACCAAAATGAAGAATTCTGTTGGCATGCAGGTGCTTCCCAGTGTTCAACGCGAGCACTGTTTTTAAACTATTGTACAGTGTTTCCAGCCTTAATCTACAGAGTGTCAAATTTTTATGTCTCTTTCTATAAAAGGACAGCTACTCCTGGGATCTAAAGGATGCTCTCTTTAGTTTTTACAGAAGGGAGCATATCAACAAAACAAACGCAATGCTTGTGACTATATTATATTTGAGGAGAGGCCTTCGGAGGCCTGTTTTTGTTTTTATTTTTTCCCAGATACTGAGTGATTCAAATCTCAACATCCTTAAAGGAATTCTGATTTCAAGCTCGAGCTAAGAAATTTCCTTTGTGTGGACGACAGTGACAGAAGTCGAGGTGATGGTTTTAGACAACATGACATGAAGTCAATAGCTTGTGTGGAAACCCATGCTGATGTCAATGACTTCTTTATAGCAAGCAGGGGCTCCGGTGTGGGGTGCTGGAGACGGCTTTGTTCTCCACGTGGCTGCTCCTTCAATGTCTCTTTCAGAACTGTCTTCCCTTCAGCTCCCTGCTGAGAATAGGCTAGCCACAGAGTCCAACCATCCCAGGCTGGAGGCTTCTTCTTATTCTCATCATGCAAGTGACTCTGGAAAGAACACAGGCTTCAGAGCCAAAGCTGCAATGCCCTGAGGTTGAATCCCAGGTGAACAGTCTTCAGAAAGCCTCTCCCTCCTGTCCACCTCCTCTTATGCTCTTCTTCCTAGTCCTTCAGCAAACCTACCAAACCTATAAAAACGTGTTTTTGTTAAAAATGAGAATTGCACATAGATCTCATAAATTTAGCATGAGGATAAGAAACAAAGTATGCAAGTGTCTGACAGTACAGCACATGCACACACACATACATGCACACACACACACACACACACACACACGCATGAAGTTTAATAATTGTCCTCCATTGACCTGAGTTGAGAGAGGTAGAGTGGTCAACATATTAAGGTATGCTGATTTTTTCTCTGCCTTGAATGAGTGTGGTCTGGAATATTATTCCTATCAGAACCAGTGAGATGGAGCTGAGAGAAACCCGACTTAAACTGCATCAGGGAGGCTGCAGGGCATTCCCACAAAGCTTCCCACATCAGTGAGGAAAGACTGGTGAACTCTATTGTGTCCACAGTTACATTAAGAATACAGCCCTTCCTACCCCGGGTTAGTCTCAAGCATCTTCATTCATTGCAAGGGAGTACTTTTTCCTCTTTACTAGATGTAAAATATTTATACCCTGACTAGGCATGAGGAATGTTATGTGAAATGATAAGAGGTATGTGGGGTAGTGATAAAGAGCTGGAAGGTAAACAAGGAGGGAGACCTTCTGCGTTCATTTTAACAGCTTAGTTCCATGGTCCAATTTCTAAACAGAATCAGTAGCTCTATCCACTTTTTCCCCAACTCTTTTTCCTTCCCCTTTCCTTAATTTTTGTTACTAGGTTTGAGCTTGAAAAAAATTGCTGTAGCGTCTGTGGATGTGATGAAAGTCTTTGAACAGATTACATTACCCGTAATCTGTTCTACAGATTATCTGTAGATTACATTACAGATCACATTACCTGTACTCTGTTCTACAGAAAATCTACCATCGCGGAGCATAGACAAAAGCCACTGGCCTCCTTCACCTGTGCCTGTCCACCCTCGCTTTTCACTGTGTGGTGTGTAGCTGTCTCTCTAGGTCCCAACACTCTACCTGTCCTTTGGGTCCCATGCACTGGAACCTCACTAAGATTCATTCACTATCATATTTCCACAATTTCATATGCCCTTCTGTTGATATAAAATTTAATCACTTCCATATTAATAGAAAAGAAGAAAGAAAGGAAGGGAGGAAGGAAGAGAGGAAGGATGGAGAGAAGGGAAGGAGGGAAGGATGGAGGGAAGAAGAAGAGGAAAAGAGGGGAGAAGGGAAGGAGGAAGGGAGGGAGGGAGCAAAGTCCCCTTGTCACTAACATCCCTTCACATGCTACTTTTCCACTGTTTGTTCTCTTCTTCACATTTCTTAAAGCTTTCTACAGATCCTCTTCCTCCAATCCTTCCTCAACCAACTCCTATCCCAATCTCATTTCAACCTATTCAGGAAAATGGATCTCATTAAGTTGCCTATAACTGCTATGACTTAAAATTCAAAGGGGATTTTTTAGTCTTCATCTTATTTGAAATTTCACTTCCTCACCTGCCCACATAATGATGTTGGATTTCCTCAGAGTTGAGCACGAACCTTTCTTGCTTGCCATTCTGAGCTCTTTGTTTCAAAAACATCATCCAATACACAGCCTTAAAGATAAGCTATGTGCGCACACTTGTAATCCGAGTACTTTGGGAGGCGGAGACCGGAGGATCCGGGTTCGCGGCCAGCCTCAGCTCACTCTCTCTCTCTCTCTCTCTCTCTCTCTCCCTGTCTCTCTCTCTCTCTCTCTCTCTCTCTCTACTTAGTGAGGCCCTCCACAACTTCGTGAGACCCGGTTTCAAAATAAAGTATAAAAAAATAGGGCCGGGGGTTTAGCGCAGAGGTAGAACACCCCTGTGTTCAATCCCCGGTACCGCAAAAAAAAAAAAAAAAGATAAGCTACGTGCTAACAGGCACCAAATCAAACCTCCAATCTCCGCTCACAACAATACAATTGCCTTCCTGCTTGATAGCTCCACTGGGATGTTTCTAAAGTACCCCAAACCTAGTATCACATAAAAAGCTTTTGGTTTCCAGCTCCCCACAACCGCCTTCACTGATCTCACCTCTGGGATGACATCACTAATAAGTCACCCCGAAAAATTATTTTATATTCCCATCCCAGACCTTGAAATGTATGCGCCCTGAATTGCATTCCGGCACATCTCTTTTTGGCTCTACACTATCATCACTCTTGTTGAGGACATAATCACTTAATCTTGCAGCAGAAGAGTCCTAACTAGTTCCAACTAGTCTCCCTTCTTGACTTCTCCACTCTGTTCTCCGTTTTTCTGTTGGAAAAACACAGTCATTATGTGTGTATCTAGCACTCTGTGTGGGTTTTCCAAGTGTATGTGATTCACTCCTTGTTTGTCAGTCTTTTGCTTGGGTAGATCAAGCATATCTAGAAGGCTGAAGTTACCTTCATGCACCTGCTAATCAACCAGCCCCTTTGGTAAGAGCTCATTTTCTGTTTGTTTAAAGTGGATTATGTAATGCAAAATATTTTCCCATTTACTACACATGGAAATTTACACACTTTTCTAACTTGGAAACTGTTATCAATGTTTACAAAAGGCTTATCTAAATTGGAAACCATTATTAATGTTTAAAAAAAGGCTTATGTATCTTTTTGTGGTGCTGGGGATACCCAAAAAGCTATCACTGAGATACACCCCCAGACCTTTTAATTTTTTTATTTTGAAACAGGGTCTTGCTAAGTTAACTTGCGATGGCCTTGAACCTGTGATCCTCCTGTCTCAGCCTTCTACATGCTGGGATTACTGGTGTGTACCACCATGTCTAGTTAAGTCTTACATATCTTTCTGCCCCTGAGAATAATTTGTAGACTTTTCTAAGTATTATGGCAAATGAATTGAAGTACTTCCTTAGTTCTTCCTTTAGCCTTAAAATACAAATATTACTTTCTACATTTTAATCAGAAAATACATATCAAATGCTAAGTACAAAAATCTTTATTTTCTACATAAAGGGTCAAAAAAAAAACCACCTTAAGTTAATCTTCCCATAATCGATTTACCTGAAGCTTTTCCTGAGTGGTTGGGACAGACTTAATAAATTCATCCATTTATTCGTCAACTATAAACTCCCCAAATCCCATGGTATCTATTAGAATTGTGTAGGGTGACAGGTAGGGGACAGAAAGGAGGGAAGCCAGAGAAGAATATGACATGGATCGCCTATGTGATCTGTTTGGGGGAGAAAAGCATACCACGCAAATAAATTCATGTAATGTTAGGTAGATAGGTAGATAGGTAGGTAGATAGATAGATGATAGGTAGATAGATAGATAGATAGATGATAGATAGATAGATAGATAGATAGATAGATAGATAGATAGGTGGGTGGGTGGATGGATGGATAGATAGATGGATGGATAGACAGATAGATGATAAATAGATGATAGAAAAAGAGCTTAGTGCCCAACCAAGTACAGTATGTTAAAAACAAATCATTGCACTTCAGTTGAAAATATAGAGTACAATGAAGGCTTACCAAAAGAGATGAGGCTTCAAATGAGCATTAAAATGTTTAGTGAAGGGTCATATGTTTTCTCTAATATGCTTAAGCTAGGGAGTAATTGGGACACCAGAGGGACTCCAGACAATGGAGGAGAAACCTCAGTGGAGCCAGGGAGGTGGTCTAAGAGAAGGTCAGGGGGAAGACTGAGGTTCATTAATGGAAATAGTATCATCGACTATGTGTACATATGTGAATATACCAACATCCACCTCAGTACTCTGTATTGGGAAGGGGGGAAATGGGGAGCCGGAGGGGGTGGATCCACCAAGTGCTGTGTGCATGCATGTCACTGCCAACATGATATACATTATGGTGTGAGACTATAATGCACCAATAAAGCACATCATAAAATAATGTTTAGATATAAGCCAGGTGCAGTAGTACATACCTTTAATCCCAGTACTTGGGAGTCTGAGACAGGAGGATCACAAGTTTGAGGTTAGCCTCAGCAACTTAGCAAGATCCTGTTTCAAAATATGAATAAAATAAAATAATAAGGACTGGGGGCATAGCTTGGAATGTCTCTGGGTTCAATCCCTGGTACCAAAAAAAAAAAGTTTAGATATGTGGTGGATAAAGGTAGTCCTGATGGGATTTGCTGATGGATTCAAATATGAGGTATAATAAAAGACTAGAGAGAAAATGACGCCAAAGTTTTTGGCTTAAAAACTAGAAAATCAGAATTTCATTTGCTGAGAGATGAACCAAGAGAGAAATTGTTGGAGTGAAGAGATCAGTATTTCATTTCATTTTAAACCCAGGCCTAAGATGCTTCCTAGGCATTGAGGAAGAGCCATTAAGGAGAGAGTGGCCTTATGAGATGGTACTTCAGAAAGGAGTTCTAGACTGAAGATACAAACTGTGAGTCATCAACAAACGATAACCATGCCGTGGGTTGAAACCACCAACAGATGAAAACAGAGAAAAGATGCCTGGCCAAAGACAAACGAATGTGAGCCAGTACTTGGATGGAGAGAAGATGAAGAGGAACCACAGAGGAGAAGGAATAATCTTTGAAGTTGGAGAAAAGTTAGACTTAGGCCCATTCAAAAGAGTATTTCAGAGGGGAGAGAGTGATCTCTTCATCAAGTGCTTTTGATGTTTTCAGCAGAATAAACATTAAGAATTGTTCTTTTTTTTTTTTTTGCGGTACCAGGGATTGAACCCAGGGGCGTTCTACCTCCGCGCTACACCCCCGGCCCTATTTTTTATACTTTATTTTGAAACCGGGTGTCATGAAGTTGCGGAGGCACTCACTAAGTAGAGAGAGAGAGACAGGGAGAGAGAGAGAGAGAGAGCTGAGGCTGGCCGCGAACCAGGATCCTCCGGTCTCTGCCTCCCAAAGTACTGGGATTACAAGCGTGCGCCACCACGCCCGGCAATACATGGTACATATTTAAAACACTGTTTGGCACATATATAAAGCTACATTATTATTATTATCATTATTATATTCTTGGTTGTGAGATTATATCGGGCACTACCCCCATCTCTCAGGATTTTTTTTTTTTTGCGGTACCGGGGATTGAACCCAGGGGCATTCTACCTCCGCGCTACACCCCTGGGTTCAATCCCCGGTAC
>PVJS01009381.1:0-50494 GCA_004027185.1 Glis glis
TAATCAAAAGTATGCATTAGCTATTTTAGTTGCAAGGAAACAGCAAATTAGGGAAATTAAGCCAATTTTCCATGGTTAGAGAAAGAACATTTATCTTTGCACCAACAGCAAATATGGTTCTGTCCAAAAGCTTATTTCTACTTATCTATAATAAGAGGAAGTCAGAGTCTTGTATTGCTAAATATAAACTGATATTAAAAGATTGGTGAACACCTGTAAAGCAACATGGCTCCCTATTTGAAGAGGAAGATCGAGCGTTTAGTTGTACTTGTATGGGAAAGAACATGTCTTTACTAAAGGTACATGTTTCCTAATAGTAATTATAAGAAGCATTAGAAATGCAAATTTTGCACACATTTAACCACTTATATAAATTCTGATATATAAAACCATGTAAGATAGAGTTCTATGTCAAGTACTTGTTATTATCAATATTTTTCTGTGTATCAGCATTTCGTAGGGGAGAAAATCTTTTGCTTAAAACAATACTTTGCAAAAACAAAACAAAAAGAGGCACCATTTGAAAATGTTTCACTGTCTACCAGAACCTTTTATTTTTACAAGTTTCTATCATTTTAATGAGCCCATCAACATCATAAAAGGTATTACATGGCCCATAAAAGTAGGCTATCTCTTTTTTTCACAATATAAACAAGAATTTGAAGTTAGAAAGTAACTAACAGAAATCTGTGAGTCATAAAAGAGCTACCTTCTTGAAAAGTAGAATCATTCTTCATGTGAGTGCCTTGCCACTAATAAAATACTGAAAACATTACGTGGGATTCTGCTTCTTGTGAAACCAAGGGATTTGACATCTGCTATTAAAACATTTGTTGAGAGTTTCTATAATTGAGTCATACTGGAGGAAGCTAGAAAACCTTGTCCTCTACCTACTTCTTGAGGAGTAGTAGCTGCTTAATCACGTACTTATATGTACATGGCAAGAGTGGTATGTTGTGTGAGTGTGTATGTGTGAGTGTGTGTGTGTGTGTGTGTGTGTATGTGTGTGTGTGTATGTGTTTAGGGAAGATGCAGTGCATTAGTTCATTAGATGGGGTTTATTAGCCTAGAAAGCAAGTTAAGATTTCTATGGCCAAATGTTTTTATTTCTCTCTCTCTCCTTTTTTTTGTACTGGGGATTGAACGCAGGGACATCCTACCTCCAAGCTACACCACCACCAACCCTATTTCATTTATTTTTTTATTTTGAAATAGGGTCTCATTAAGTTGTAGAGGGTCTACTAAGTTGAGGCAGGACTCAAAATTGCAATCCTTCTGTGTCAGCCTCCCAAGTACAGAGATTAGAGGAATGCGCCACCATACCTGGCTTGTTTCTTTCTATTCATATATTCACATAGTTTTTGTGAACATAATGTATGAATTGAAAGTATCAAAACTATTCCAAGGAAAGTGTCAATGTTAACTCCTTTGGGATATCTCTAGTTCTTCAGCACCCTTCTCTAAAGCCGTTTACTTGTACCCCACAAGCTTCTGTATGTAAACAGAGAACCATTACTGCCATACCACAGTGGCTCTTTTCTCGGGATTTGCATGCTGGTGGCATCTTAGGGTTGACCGGAGTGTCACTTCAGCAAGGCCATGCTGTCTTTCCTGCAGGAAGGCTGAGCCGAAGGCATGAGCATCTCCTGGTACTCTCCCCACCTGAATGCTGTTTTGTAACAAGTGTGTTTCTTTCCATGTAATGAAAGACTAAGAAAAAAAGGTGAGCTGCAGTCTCATGACCTATTTCTCTCCCTTTAGCAGACACACCCGGAAGGAAAGGGCTGGCCAAGCCAAAGCCTCTTGTCAACCTGAACTCCACACCTCTTGGTAAACACACTAATGGTATTTATTAGAGGAAAAGATAATAGAGGTAATGGAAAAATCTTATCAGTTTGCCCAGGATACACCTCCTAAATAAACTTCACATTTATGGATTTATAGCTTACTAGAAAATCTCAAAGAGAGATGCTCGGACTTCCTCATACCTCTATCAATCTGGCTTCTCCAGAGAAACAGAAGAAACGGGAGATTGATAGATAGATGATAGATAGATAGATAGATGACAAAGCATTTATTACAGGGAACTGGCTCTTTTTGTTATGGATTCTGAGAGGTCTCAAGATCTACAGTTGCAAGCTAGAAACCCAGAAGGCAAGTCTGCAATTAATCAATAGCCCATCTTGTAGGTGGCAGGAAGAGGAATTTTGTCTGACTTGTTGGAAGGCCAGCCTTTTTGTTCTCTTCAGGCCTTCAACTGATTGGATGAGGCCCACCCACTTTAGGCAGGACATATTCAACCTATCAGCTCAAATGATAATCTCATTCAGAAGCATCATAGAAATACCTAGAGTAATGTTCAATCAAATATCTGATCACCCCCATGGTTCATTCAAATTGACACGTAAAATACCTTTCAAATATCTTTTTCTCAAAAATGTATCACTTATAACCTTGTAGGTTAGATCCAAAACACAAGGCATGTTATTGTAGGGAGAGAGGAACAGAGAGCTTTGTTGATGATCTCAGATGTGTACATGTTTTGCCTTTTGATTACCACCATCCTCTGCATTATTAGTAAAATTTAGTCCTTGTTAAGCTCTCTGATTGCTATGAATCTGAATTGGCAATCTGATACTCTGTGTTATCTCAAAAATATTTAAAATAATTTTTAAAAGTTAATTCAACTGCATTGCATAAAACTGTTCAATTTGTCCATATTTTAATAAAACACAAGGGAGCATTAGCAAAAGGTTCATATAGAAAAGTAAAACTAAAATGTCACTCTGACTCTTCCCACTCTGTTACAGTACATCTTTAAAGCTATTCTTTGTACCTATTTCAACTAAGAATGTTTGCATTTGCTTGTTATTTTGCAGCAATATCCACTTAATACCAGAGTAGCTCCTTGTACCTGAAAGTACCACTTTCAACCTGGGGGCATGGCACTGCTTCTTGGCCATTTATATCTTCTTACATCCCCCCTCCACTTTTCCCTAACTGTGAGCTTTTAGCATTCACTCCCTTCCTCAGAGGGAGAAAGAAAAAAATATTTATTCTTTTATCCCCAGAATTAGAGATAAAATGTAAAATAACACAAGTATATTTAACTGAATGCATCAAAGACTAGGACATTTCATGTAGTAGCAGGGGCTTATCTGTCTAATTCTCACACAGTCCCATAACTGTTGGTCTTTCTCTACTCATAGTCAGGCGAATATTACACTCAATGGGGATGGGTGCCCCCAACAGAGGCCAAAAGGCAGGAATGGACACCGACTACAGAAGAGGACTGTCTCCAAAAAGTGGGGGACAAGTTCTAGCAGGAGGGAATGGGGAACAGTGAGCTGGCTTTAGTACCAAGAATTAGATGTTAGAAAAGATCAGGGAGAACGTGCACACTATTTCAGAGCCCATCTCAGCTTAGCTATTAGAGCAATGTGGGAGTGTTTGAGGACAACACCTATGTGTCTGCAACAGGCTGCACAGCCTACAGCCTGATAGGACAAGAGCTGGGGACATTGTTTCAAATTCCAATTAGCCACGGATCAGTTGTGTACCTTGGGCAAATTACTTTACATCTCTGTGCTTCAATTTTCCCATTTCTATAATGGTGGTGTCTACTGCATTCTGCTGTGACAAATATTAAATACTCTATATTAATGTAAAATTAGAGAAATACCTGGAATATCAATGTGTGCTTGTGAAATAATTAAACACAAGGGTTGTAGGATTTTACCATCAATGTAGTTAGGTTTTCCTAACCCCTCTGCCTCTTGGCTGAACATTACACAGATTGAGGATGTCTTTTCTCTCTTATTCCCAAGTGTTTTCCAGGAGTTTGTATCAGCAGGATTAGAGGAATACCTGGGGCATCTAAGAATCTTCTATACAGACAGGAAGGCAACAGTAACGTCTACCTGCTGTGCAGGCAGGGAGGGGAACTTCAAACACAGTTCCCAGACAACCCATTTCTCTCAAGTTGACAGCAAATGGGCCAAAGAGGACTGAAACACAGGTGTCCAGCCAGCATTCTCCCCACAGTGATCCACACAGTTAGAGGCAGGAGGGGCTTTTAAAAACCATCACAAGACACAATACACTGGAAATTCTAAACATCACAATACACTGGAAATTTTTTTTATTTCACTGGGAATTGAACCTAGGGGAATTCTACATCCAAGCTATACCCCCATCCCTTTTTCTATTTTTATTTTGAAACAGAGCTTCACTAAGTTGCTGAGGGTCTTGCTAAGTTGCTGAGACTGGCCTTAAACCTGAGATCCACCCGTCTCAGCCTCGCAAGCACTGGGATTACAGGTGTGCACCACTATGCCCAGCAGCACTGGAAATTATAAACAATACCAGTGATAAAATATTCCTTTCCAAGAAATTCATTTGTTGGTCTAAGTTCTAAACAGTTTAAACACATGTGAACTTGGATAAACAGAAATGTTGTTTTAAAAAACATCTAATGCCGTTGTAAAATATGCTGGGTATTTTGCTGATGGACTTTGAAGAAACTTTCTTCCATTTATTCTCTTGAGAAAAAAAGTTTCTTCAGAATTGAGTTTTCTCAAAATCAGGATTCATTCTTGTTTTTTGATTTGTTTGTTTGTTTTGGTACTGGGGATTGAACCCTGGGACATTCTACCTCCAAGCTCTGCTCCCTCCCAGCTTTTTTGTATTTTTTTGTTTTGAAACAAGGCCTTACTAAGTTGCTGAGGCTGGCCTCAAATTCATAATCCTCCTGTCTCAGCCTCCCAAGTTAGAGGCATGGACCACCATGCCCAGCAGCGTCCATTCTTCTAGTCGGCCTGTTCTTAATACTGTGCCAGGATCATGCAGAGCTGTGCCCAGTGGGGAGCGAGAGCAGAGCAGTTCCAGAATGCTTAGCCAGTGAGCCTGGACCTGCAGAGCACAGGAAGTCCAATAGCTAGGCAGCTGAGCCTGTGGAGTCAGGCAACAGCTTCCAACTTACACAACTCCAGATAAACTAGAGAACCTCGTGCCTCATAGTTTTCCCATGGACAAAATGAAGATTCATTCATTCAGCAAATACTTAGTAACAGTCAGTTAGAGGCCAGGTATTGTTTTAGACATCTGGGATACACCAATGTACATAGATCTTTACCCAAAGAGCTGGTAGGATGTCACTAAATGCTCATTCAGGAAGAAAAGGCGGAGCAAGGTACAAGGAAGGGATGGGAGAAAAGGCGGAACAAGGTACAGGGAAGGGATGGCAAATTTACATCGAGCGGCAGTTAGCCTTATGCAGGAAGGGAAATCAGAAAATGGCCTAGTAAAAATGTGAACCAAGTGGAAACGTGGCCTACTTACTAAACAGCGAGGGCAATGTATGCTCTGTGGCGCTTTGTTTTTGATTGTATATTTGTTTGTATGCTTTAATGAGTCTAATGCAGAGGAGAAGTATGTGTCAGTGGTTACTAGTTATGTCATTGCTTGAGACTTGTCAAAAATCTCAGAAAACAATGATCAAATAGTTGAAAAATTATAAGCCTAGATATAGGTTATTGTTTGTTTTGTTTCCTAAAATGTTATGTTTAGTATATTTCTGCATATGGAGAAAATGAAATAAAGAAAAGTGAGTTGCTGCCACAGATAAATGTGCATGTGCTTATTTTTTAAAAGTGCACCTGTTCATGTATTCAGGTGTGGAAGGCATGTGCTAGGTGAGGGAGAAGGTGTATCCACTCCAGAGATTATATATGCATGTGCTAAATATCAATTCACCGTAATTTATAGTAAAAGAGCTCTGTAATTAGAAACAGATGAGAAAGGTGCTAAATTATTTTAGAAATAATTCTTCAGTTCAGTGAACTGAGAAGAAAAATATCATTCCAAACCATCAAATAAATCTCTGAGATTTTTTAAATAAAACTCTACTTTTTTATATGAATTATGTATTACCTACAGGACTTCATTTGATATGTTATGCACTTGTTCTTTCTGGGCATTTCCATAAGAACTTATCCAAATGAAAGATTGTATGATTTTCAAAGAAAAAAGTGAGTTAGAAGTAATCCAGTAAATATTTCACAAGAGAAAGAATTTAAACACAAAGTATATGAGTTATGAGAAATATATATTTTATATTTTCAACTGTACCTTTATCAACTAAGACTCTGAAATTTTTTATTCAATAATTTGAATAAGCTGGGCGTGGTGGCGCAAGCTTGTAATCCCAGTACTTTGGGAGGCAGAGACCGGAGGATCCGGGTTCGCGGCCAGCCTCAGCTCTCTCTCTCTCTCCCTGTTTCTCTCTCTCTCTCTCTCTCTCTCTCTCTCTCCTTAGTGAGGGCCTCCGCACCTTCGTGAGACCCGGTTTCAAAATAAAGTATAAAAAATAGGGCCGGGGGTGTAGCACAGAGGTAGAACGCCCCTGGGTTCAATCCCCGGTACCGCAAAAAAAAAAAGAAAAAAAGAATTTGAATAAGTATTACCAATCTTCAGGAATAC
The DNA here is from genome assembly GCA_004027185.1 of Glis glis. Classification (NCBI taxonomy): domain Eukaryota; kingdom Metazoa; phylum Chordata; class Mammalia; order Rodentia; family Gliridae; genus Glis; species Glis glis. The sequence continues at coordinate 6,481 of PVJS01009381.1, forward strand.
ATATAACAATATAATCAATACATTATTCATATATTTTCTGTCAGCAGAAATATTGTGACTGTGAAGTAAAAATAATAATGATAGTGAGTCAGTTTTTATTAATGACATAAATGGTTGTATTTTAAAGTGTCCTGGTGCTCAGTTTAATTTTCTTTATCATTATAGAAATTATTTGAAATTTCTAGTAGTTCTGAAAACTATGCAGAAAAATTATAAAAGCATATATTTTATATATGTTGCAGTTATCCTTTAAATTTATAGGAGAGTCAAAATTTCCCTGAACAATTCTTTTCAGGTCTTCTTTCATTTCCCATCCTGTTTTCTCTACCTTCAGAAATCATTAATGTACTGTATGTATTGTAGGGAAAAAATGTCCCTGATAAAATTAACGAAAGTATGTGTGTCTTTTACTTGTCTATCCTAATATTCATAATTGACCCTTTTCTTGCTTATTTTTTGAAGTATTGAGAACAATTTTCACTAAATTTGGATTATTACTGAAACCATCCAGATAAGCTTCATAGCTGATAACTGGCCAAGTATTTCATTTAGAAACACAGAGTGCTATGGTCGGATCTTGAATGTCTCCCAAAGGCCATGTGTTGAAGGTTTGAGCCCAGCCTGTGGTGCTACCAAGAGGTGGTAGAACATTTCAGAGGTGGGTATAGAGGAGGGAGGGAGGTTAGGTCACTGGGGGAGTATTCTTGAAGGAGCTGTGGGACCCAGCCCCTCTCTTCCCTCTCTCTCTGCTTCTCAGTCACCATGAGATGAGTAGCTTGCTCTACCATGCACTCCCACTATGATGTGCTGCTTCAACACAGGCCCAAAGGCAACAGGGCCAAGTGACAGTAACTTCTGAAACCGTGAGCCAGAATAAAACCTTCCTCCTTTAAGTCGCTTATTTCAGGTGCTTTGTCAGAGTGACACAAAGCTGACTAACACAAAGAGGAGCTGATAGATGTATTCTGTTAGTTAACATCATTTAACACAACACAATACGTTGGAAAAGGGTTCTTGTTCTATATGCTTGCACTGGGCAAGATTCACAATTCTTGGCTATCTGTTGTAGTCTCAAGTTCAGTGAGAAAGTTCCAATCTCCATCTCTGCAGGATTAAGTACTCCATTTCTTTAAGGAATGTGCCTGGAATCATGGGTGCTGGTATCTGAAGACTAGGGTGCTAGGCAAACCCAGAAAAGGCTAAGCACAGGGAGTCCCTGAATGTGAATGACCAGAATCAGGACTAGAAACATTATAGAATCAGCCTGTTTCTTTGTTGTGTTCAGAAAATGGTACTTGTTAATCAGAATAGACTCAAAGTCTACCCAGCTCTGAATATCCAAGGCTCTGAAAATGCCAAGGCACTGAAATAATAGGAACTAGGAACATTGCCTATCCCCACAAAACAGTAGTGTTTGACAATGAGCTTACTTGTCTGTAGTGCCAAAATATTTCATAAATATAAAATATTTATCTCATTTATCTTAAAATATGCAATTTCAGCATACTAGATCACTGATGGGGGTGTTGATAAAGGGAGACACTTGCATGTGTGCAAGCGGGGGTGTAGGAAAAGCTCTCTCTCTTCTGCTCAATTGTCCTGTAAACCTAAAACTATAAAAATAGTCTACTAAAACAATCATCTTGTATGTTTTCTCATATGCATAAGGTAGGGAGAAAATAGGAAATAAAAGGGAGTTCAGATAAATGAAGAGAGAGACCAGTAGAAAAGTGGGGGAATTGAGGATTGGGAGGAGGAAGGGGAAAAGGAGGATTGTGGAGGGACACGGTTAAAAAAAAGTTATGTCCATATATGAAGGTATCACTACTTATCTCAATAAAAGTATAGGGATGGGGATGGGGAAATGCAATGGTAAACACACCAAGTGTGGTATGCATGCACATTTGTATCACTTTGAACCTCACTATGATGTGTAATTGCAATGCACCAATAAAAGTTAAAAAAATAGAAAGATCTCTCACATGAATAAGCATCTTACACATTATATTGTATTGTCTCAAACTAAAAGTATAGTATAGATAGATAGATAGATAGATAGATGATAGATAGATAGATAAATAAATAAATAAATAAATAACATTTTCTTCAGAAAATGTCTGAAGACTGTCTTAATGGATGATCTGAAGGTGTCTTGAAGATTGTCTTAATGGATGATCCAGGAAAGTTAGTATGATTATTCATCTCTGTTTTATTATGTATCCCCAAGATTCATATGAATATGTTTATATAGGTATATGTGTGTGTGAGAGAATGTTTGTAGAATAAACTTCTTGTTGTCAAAAAAATTAACGAGCCCAAAGAAAAAGGCATTGAGCGGTAGCATGGTATAACTGATAAATGTAAAGTATTGGAATAAAACAGAATTTGGTTGTATTTCAGCTTTGCGTTTGTCTGAGAATTTGACCTTGAGGATGTCTGTTAGCCTGAGTTGCGGTTCTCTGTTATAGAACCTGAAATTAACAAGTGTGTCACGGGGCTGCTATGAGGAGTCCGCTGATCAATGTCCATAAAATGGCTATTTTCTGTTGCTACTCCTTTTCCTCTTTAATCTCACCTAAGGACTTTTTTCATATAGTGCTTACAGCCTCCTGTGTTTTTGAAGCTAGTAGTCTACACTCCAGCAATAGCACAGATAGAGACACAAAGGAGACAAAGGTGTGGAACGGCCTAGAAGGAAGCATCTGAAACTATCATGCATGATTCTCAAAAGGCCATTCTGAGGCCAGAGTGGGAGTGTGGGTGAGGGAGGGGTTTGAGGCAGAGGTGAATTTATGTTGTACCTTCTATATATTTTTATTTTTTCTTAAAACAAGCATGTCCTCATATACTAGCTGAACAATTTTGAACAGAGTGAAAATAAAATTGACTTAAGAACCACTTAAATCCCCTTTGGACAACTTGTACAGCGCATGATATCACTGACAAGATTATCCTCTTTGAATTACATTTTTCAAATTAAGTATGCTATTCTGTTTTTTTTTTCTTGGTAAATAGTGCAGATCTTTTACATATGTAAGTGGATTTTTTGTATGGTTTTCTTTATTCTTTTAAGATGATCGAAATGTCTGCTGTAGCAATTTTTGGTGCCGTGGTCCTTATTGCCTGTGTGTGGTTTTGTGTCCCTGATCATTGATAAAATGAAAGGCATAGCCAAGACCACTCTCCAGGAGGCAAAGAAATGGCCAAAGGGAAGAACAGTGCAGGGAGAACTTGAAAGGCCACTGACATGATTAGATATTAGTCATTTCCTGAAGGATAATGGAGTTGCCAGGACTATGCTGCCAGCGGAGAGAGATTTTTTTTTTTTTTTGCTAGAAGCTTCTTCATAGTGTATTAAAAACTTTATCGAATGTTATTGCCTCTCCCGTGACAAAAGCACTAAGCAAGACAGAAATCCTTCTCTTTTCTTTCAACCTTCTAATGTATACCCAAGGGAGGCGGCTTGTAAAGAGCATAAATAGAACGGAAGGGACAACTATATAATGAGATGTTTGTGACAAATTAAAACCAAAAGCGCTAAAGCTTTCTGAGTACATCCCATGTGTCAGATGCTATACTAGGGCATCATAGTTTATTTTTTAAAGCACCCAAAGATATACTATGATTGGTCCTCTTATTATCCATCATCCATGAAGGAGAGAGATTTGGCTGTGAGAGTTAGGGACCTGCCCAGGGTGACACGACTGCTAAGTGGCAAAGCCTGTACTAGAACCCAGGCATGTTTGATGCCAAACTGAAGTGATGTATCTATTTTGGGGACAAGTTCAGTGAAAACATAAAGTAATAAAATAAAGAGAATGCCATGTTTGAATTGGTCTTGATTTTTTAAAATTAAATATTTACAGAAAATTACTCCCCCGAGAGCACTAAGCTATTAAAAGTGTTCAATCAAAAAATAAAACACAGATTCCAGAATAAGGTTAAATAAGTAAGAAAATTAGATGCCAAAATACAGTGTTATTTCACACAGTATATTAAATTTTAAAATTAGAATCATTACATAAATATTTCAAAATATATTGTCAGTTATATATAACAGTCACTCTATTTTTAGTGTCTTTATACATCAGTAAATGTTTATCTTTTTATTTTATTTGGCAATTTTATAAATTGTCAGAGTGACAGCTGTCTGCTTCACTGGCCTGTCACCCACTCTGTTTAAAAATTGATTCTTTTTGTCAGTCAGGAACAAGTCATTTTATTGTTTCAGATATTGCATTTATTACCAGTGCTTTAATGCCTATAGCTGCTGCTACAAAGTAATGATTGATTAGGCTATAGTTAGAAAACAATTACTTCATTACACATTATAAATTTAGCTTAGCATCATATTTAATGTTATGCCTGTTTCTTAGTACATAAACTTAGTTTCAAGAGAAAAATACTGTGCTACATGAATTTAATGGATTTTTAATTAATAAATATTAAAAGTAAAGGTAGTTTGATAGAAAACAAATTTAAAGACACTTGTATGAAAATAAAGGGTCTACTCTGACTTATTAAAAATAAGAAAATTCTGGAGCTTGGCATGGTGGTGCACACCTATAATACAGTATTTGGGAGACTGAGATGGGAAGATTGCAAGTTCAAGACCAGTGTGTGGTAACTTAGTGAGACCTTGTTTCAAAAATAAATGAATGAATAAATAAATAAGGGCTCTAGGTATAGCCCAGTGATAGAACAGCCCTGGGTTCAATTCCCAGTAACACACACATACACACACACATACACACACACACATACACACACACACACACACATACACACACACTCACACTCACACATACATACACACACAGAAAATTTGGTAATTCCTTTTCTTGTTCTTTAAGTCTAAAGACTTCAGATTTTAAAATAAAGCCTTCAGTAGGAATATTAGTGGTGGACCAATGGGGCACTGGCAGATAGAAAAGGCAAAACCTGAGGCATTTTCAGGCCAGATTATTAGTAGCTATGTTAATATATAAATATTAAGACCAGATATTTTGCTTTTGATGCCTAAAATACAAACACACATATATGTATATGTAAGTATACATATGTAAAAATAAAAATAGGGCTAGGAGAGCAGAAGAGAGGGTGAGCAGAGGAGGCTGAGTGGGTGAAGGAGAAATCTCACTTCTAGTCGCATTGCCTCTTCTGTGAATTTGAGTTGAAGCTTTCAGAACCAATAGTTGCTGGGAAACATCCAGCAGACGAAAGAGCAAGGCCAGTGTGAGGAAAGCCATGTGCTCTCTGTCCACATGCAACAGCAGGAGCTTAGCATGGAGAAAGCTTAGGAAGCATGTTAAGGGATATTGGGCTATATAGTTAAAAACATTGCTTGTAATTAAATTCTACAAGGATCCTTTCTACAAAAATGACTTTAAGTATATTGTTAATAAGTGTGGAATTTAATGGAGTGCTATGCAAAAGGCTAAGGACAAGCCAATTTAGAAATGCTATGGAATCCGCGGCTCTTTCATTTTACTCAAATTACACTAGGCAGCCAAATTTGGATGCATACACTTTCTCTCTACAGTGACTTTAGCAAAACCCAGATTTAGACATTATTTAGTGTCAGGATTTGAATCATTTACTATAAATTTTCCTCTCATTGAAAATGGTTTATTATAACCTTTTCTTAAATATTCAAAGACATTGGCGGAGGTTGTAGGGACTTATCAGTATCATATCATTAATTTTACATATAAGGGAAGCTGATGCAATAGAAAATAAGTAAGCTGCCAAAGTAGCATAGTCGGTGAATAAGGCAAGACAAGAACAAACAGGATTCTAGTGTTCTGGCCCTGAACTACTTCTGCACTAATCCTAGGTGAAAATAAGAGAGTGCTGGATACATCCAATGCTTGGCTTTGTATTGCTACCAATCTCACTAATATGTGCAGGGAAGTACGGGCAGCGGAGTGGGATCCAGAGGAAAACACGCCAAGTCTTATGTGCGCGTGTATGTTTTATCACTCTGAACCTCACTATAATGCATAATTACAATGGACCAATAAAAGTATAAAAAAGAAAGGTTTGCTAAATTAATGTTTGAGGGACAAGATGCAGGGAGCAGACAGAGCATGAGTATCTTACTTACTCCAGGGAGCTTCCTCATAGGCATCTCATTAGGATACCTAATAATAATTAGGATACCTCATAGGCATCCTAATTATTTCCCCTTTGAAACAAGTGACTAGCATGGGGACCCTTGCAGTCATTTGTTTTCTAAGATGGGTTATTAATGTCCCTAGACATCCCTTTCACTCCCATTGGCCAAACCAGATTGTGAGAATATCCTGTGCTGGTTTCTGATGCTGGGAGATTGATGCGGCTGGATTGGTCTTTGGAAATGATGCAGGGTGTCTGCTTAGATTGATTAGCTCACAAGGGTAGGTGGGCGGGGGGCTTTCCTTTTATAAATATTATGTTTAATTGATACATAAAAATCATATATCTATGAGCTTCAGTGTGATATTTGAATACTCAATGTATATGATCTTAATTTTAATATTCAATGTACATCATCCTTATTTTGTAGGCTACTCATCACCCAGATAATGGAGTAATTGCTCTTCTTATACTTGTTCCTATCAGAAAGACAGTGATTATTTTTAATCATAATGATATTTTAATCTATGCCTTATGATCTTTTTCCAGTGTACCAAAAGCTCAGAAGCATGTATAATGACCAAATCAGGAAGGATTCATTTTCCATAAACTATTCCACCTATTTATATGTCTCATCTAATTCTGAAAAGCCATGTACAACTCCTAGAAAGGGCAAATTTCTTCATTTATGATACCCATGTTCTTATGCCTATCTTAAGAAGTTATTTTGATAACCTAACTCACATAAAAGAATTTGTAAGTTAGAAAAAACTATGAGAATAGTCGGGCCTGGTGGCGCACATAATCCCAATACTTGGGAGGCTGAGACTGGAGGATCCGGGTTCGCAGCCAGCCTCAGTTACTTAGTGAGGCCCTCCGCAACTTTGTGAGACCCGGTTTCAAAATAAAGGATAAAAAATAGGGCCGGGGGTGTAGTTCGGAGGTAGAATGCCCCTGGGTTCAATCCCCAGTACCACAAAAAAAAATTATGAGAATGTATTTTATACTTACTTGAATATGATATAATACTAATAAAGAGGGTATTATGCTTTTAAACATTGTAGACTATTAAAGTGATATGTTCTTACCTACAAAATGCTTCTAATAATTCATAGACTTATATGTGAGGATTTCATGAGCAATATAAAATATTTATCATAAAAATCTGTAATTTGTTTTGAGGTTTTGAAAACTCATCAACATAAACTAACCCAATAATAAATCGACCCCAATTTTAGTTAAGATATATTTAATTCGTGTCTCCAGTATGACACTGTGAGGTACTGCGGCTCTGAATAGAGGGGTGTTAGGTCGAATGCTGAGAGGAACCAGGGAGGATGAGGACTGGTGAGCAAAATTTTATTATAATATGTGCCAACAGATGGGCTGAGACCAAAACAGCCTCAGCCCTGAAGGACGGGGAGGGAGTACTTTTTATAGGGAGGGGTCTCCAAAGCTTTCCAAGATCTCAAATGCTAGAAGCTGAAACCAGGGATGGGGGGCAGTTTCCATGGATCCAGGTGAGTTCAGTCTGTGAAAGCGGGTAAGGTCAGCTGTGAAACCAGGTGAGGTCAGCTTGACTGGGCCACTAGGTTATCTTCAGCACAGCACAGTCTCTGCAAGGAAATAGACAAGGAGGCGGCCAACAACTGCCTCTGGGGGTAGGAAGTTGCTACAAGCAGTCACTGCCACTGGGCTCTACTGTGATTGGATTATACTGTGCTAACAGCAGGACCCAATGAACTTTTTCAGGAAGCACTTGAGGACAGATACGTGGAGAAGGCACAATATTAGTATGATGGGAGAACAAGAAAGAAAACACATTTTCAAAAATAATCTAATAAATTTAGCATTGGGAATAAGGTCTGAAGATTAGGCTTCTAAAGACATGGAAACTCGGTGAGGTTTGAAAAATGTTTAGTCCTTTAAAGTAGCTGGTTAACCAAAGACCTTTCTCCTGCTTTATAAGTAATTCCTTCACAATGAATTCTCAGGCCATTCCAAATCATGATGCCACAGTACCTGTCTTAGGCTCTCTCCAACCCCCCATCCTAGCTCAGGTGAGCTGATTGATGGCCAGTTTAAATGCAGCCTCTTCTGGACTAACCAGTGCTTGCTTAGCTCCATTACACCAGACAGGTTTCAGCCAAAGACTGTGATCCCTTTAAATTTATTCTTTTGATGAATTTAATTTTCCTTTTAGAAAATTCATGACAAAACTTCCTTTCCAGTTTCTGCCACAGAAATTTTAAAGAGGAAATATTATTTAATAGGTGCTGCTATAGAACACTGGTAATGCCCAGAAAGTAGCAACATTAGCTTGCTATATATGCATTCATTTTGTTGTAAGGGCTTGGTATTTTCAAACATTATATTTGATTTGGGTTCAAGTATGATACACTATTCAGGTGGTATAATCAATGCAGGGTACAGAGATAATGCTTTTAGAGTATTTAAAAGGTTGCTTCTATAAAAACTGGTTGTCAGGAAGTTGTATATTTCTTAGCAATACATGGAAAATGTGGGAGTTAAAATCCCAAAAGTGATTCATTTCCTTGGCAGAAGAAATTATGACCACAGTCTGTCCTCTTTGAAAATGACTATGCCATTCTTTTCTTTTTCTTTGCAAAAAATAAGCTTATTTGCAAAAAGGAAAAAATACTTTGTAGCATATATATATATATATATATATATATATATATACACACACACACACACACACACACTTTCTCTCTCTCTAGAGAGAGAGAGAGAGACTAGCTAAATTTTATTGGATTATCACAAGGTACTAATCTATTAATGTAAGAGATGTACTTGTGTAGGTGTTTCAATAATTTACCAGTGGAAGGTAAGGTGTAAACCCCTGGTGCACTATAAAAACATCAAGAGATTTGCCCCACACTATCATCTACAAGATCTTACCATCTTCCTATATTGCTGTGAGACAAAGAAAAAAACACAAAAGATTTAACAACAAATAACAAGAATTTTATTTCCTATTTGCAAGAATGCTAAAAAGAGTATTAAACATATCAATCAGAGCCAGAAATCTGGTGTAGGAAGTGCCTTTCTTTATTCAGTAAACTACTTACCACCCAGATAATGGGGTGATTTCTCTTTCTATACTTGTTACTTTCAGAATGATAGTGGTTCTTTTTAATGGTAGTGATGTTTTTAAACCATGGGTGATTTCTTGCCAGTGTGCCAAAGAGCTCAGAAACAAGATATCTGGCCAAGGTTAATAGCTAGTTTACAGTCTCTGGGAAGAATATTTCATGTAGCTTCAATAACCACAGACATTTTCTATAACATCATCTGCTTGAAACACTATCAAAGACTGGCTCTCAGAAAGTGCAATTCATTTCAATCTGCCCACCATGTACTTGGTACTGCCAATGAAGAGGAAAAATACAAACATAAAGAAAAGATGAAACAGAAAAGCAGTTGGAAACCAAGCAAAAGGTGGGGCAAGCACCAGGATGTGGGATACTCATGCTGGGAGGAAAAATAAAGAAAGGCAGAATGTAGGTTAGTATCTCAAGAGGAAAACTGGAACAAAAGTTCAATATGGTTTAGAAGTACTACTCATGTGCTAATGTATCCTCCACTGATCTTTGAAATTTATGTAGAATGGCTTCAAAATTATAAATAAATCCAAGTGACTAGAGAAACCAAGTGTCTCCACATTTTCTATTATTCCTGGGGTTTAAGTTCTGGTGAGACTGGCATCATCTCACTTTGATTCTGTATTTACCAGGAAAGGAGGGAGCAAGGCAGGCCAGGTGGTTAAGGGCACTGGGCAATGATAAGGGAGGTGCAGTTATTTATAGATTATTCAGGAGAGAGCCCCAGTATTGTGATATATGACTGGAAATCCCAGCATGTATCAAAGTGAGTTGTATGTCTTCTGGAGGAAGAGCATGATAGACAAAGGAGGAGACAGTGAGAGGCTCTGAGACATCATGAGTCTGTTTTTTGTGTCCTGTCATTGGTATGTTAGAGGACTAAAAGTGGGATATGAGAATTAAAAAATTAAGGATATCTCCAACAATTTGGTCTAAGAAAATGGAAGAATGACATTGTTTTTTTACTGAGAGAGGGAAAAACAAAAGAGAAGCTCCTTTGTGAAGAAGTAGGTATCAAAACCAAGAAGTTGGCTTTTATGTTTTTGAAATTTCGAATATTGCTTAGATAGTCAGTGGAATTTTGGAAGTTTGTGTTTTGAGTTTGGGGTAGAAATCTAGGGTGTGGATTTAATTGGAGTCCTTAGAAATTGAAGGAACATAAGCCACAGGACATAAGAGGTTGTACATGGAGTGAGTGTAGCTAGAGGAGAAATCCAAAACTGAGCCCTGGGCTTCTTTCTTTGATTTATAAAGGTTGAGGAAGATGAGGAGAATCTAGCAAAGTTAAACAAGATGAGACCAATGAAGAAGAAAGTTAAGGGACAGTGGTAGCCTAGAGGACATATGAAGAAAGTGCTTTAGAAATTAAATGTAATCCACTGATTAAATCCTGCTTGTTATATAGAGCAGGGGCTCAAAGAATCGTTGAATGTGGTGATAGAATAATGGGTGATTTGAATAAGAGAAGTATCAGTGGAGGGTAAGTCTTTTGGCATTTGACTAGAGAATAGAAGGAGACGAAATGAAAATAGAAAACAGTGATTGACAACTCTTACAAAATATTTGCTATAAAGTGAAGAATGAATGCATCTAGAAAAGTGTTCCATGGTAATGGGAATATATTTAAAATGAAGATGTAGCATGCTTGGATAGTGATGGAAATGAGCCAATTGAGGCCAAAAAATGTGGAAGAGAGTGTGCAAAGGCTAGGCAGATATGATAAAATTGTGGCACAATAGGACCCTTGGAGATTAGTAATTATGAATTAAATTTAGGTCAGTTGGCTTAGGACTATACAGTTTTGCTGTTATTGTTTCTAGTCTATAGTCAACATAGGTGAAAAGAGTTGTATTGAATCAGAGGGACTGGATATTTATTTCCCTGCTGTTTTATTGATTCTGGACTTGAAGAAATGGCTCTGGTGAGAAAAAGCCTAACACAAACTGGATTTTTCATTGAATAATAGAATTTCCTGAAGATTATAAAATAGCAAGATTTCATATTTGTTTTGATAATTCTTGCTATTTTATATATTAGCAAAATTATATATAGCAACCATATATCTAACTTATTTATATTTACATATAAAATCAAAATTCTCCCAACATTTTACCTAGTCCTTCAAGGCTATGATTATGAAAAGGATAATTTTCAAACATTTGAGAATTAGTTGACTTACCTAGATGCTTATGTTTATAAACCCAACAATCTTGCTTGAGTATTAGATAATCGAGATACCAATAAAATTTTCAGAAGTAATTTATCCAGCCCATCTGTTGTCTCCCAGATCAGCTATTCCTTCCAGATTCACTTACTCTGAAACTTTTTATTTTCTCCTCTGTGGACTTTCAAGTTCACATGAGGTACTTATTCCAATGTTTTTCCCATTTTAGGAGAGAAGGAAATCCCTGTGACTAACAGTGTCTAACATGGAAAATTTAGAAGTAAATAACCGCTCTCTTTTCTTCTCTGTATTGATGGAAGCCAGAGATTATACTCATATGCATAAAGAATATCAAGGGCCAAATGACTCAATGCCTCCCCTCAGTTCAAATCTCCCAAAATACCACGTTTTGTCACCTCCCACTCTGCATCATGCCTCCCCTTTGCAGAATGCTCGGCCATCTGGGGCTTCCAGCCCATGGGGAACAACAGTCTGTTACCTTCAGGATGCTACTTTCTGAGGGAAAGTTTTGTTTTATAATTCATTCATCATTTGCATTTTCTCCATATCTGCATATTTGAAATATTGCAGATATTTGACTCATAATTTGTGGAACCAATTAAATAAAAATTTGGGGATAATTTGAATTATTAAAAAAATACAAAATACCAGGGTATCAGAGAAATATGAAGATTTGGAAGAGATAAAGATTATCCACAAACAGAATCTGTTTTGATTAAAAGCAAGTATCAAGTATAATAGAGAGGAGAGTTTACAATGGGATTTCCCATTTTTTTAATAAATTTTTTATAAATTCTTACTTCTCTGAGAGATCAAAATTTTTATCTGGTTCTGGAGACTGAACTCAAGGACATTCTACCTCCAGTACACCCCAAGTCTTTTATTTTACTTTATTTTATTTATTTTGAAACAGGGTCTTGCTAATGCTAAGTTGCTGAGGCTAGCCTCGAACCTGCAATTCTCCTGCCTCAGTCTTCCAAGTACTGGGATTACAGGCGTGTGCCACCACACCCGACTCTGAGAGACCAATTGAAAGGTGCCACCTGTTCCTTCAGGGTTTGATTCTCAATGAGACTGCCACTCATCTATTTTTCTTAGGGAACTTTTGTATTTTAATGTTTTGAATAGGCAATATATATTGACAAATTTCAAACATCAGAACATTTTCAAAGGTTCACAGTGCTATGGGCTGAATGTGTCCCCCAAATGTGCATGTGGAGGGCCTGATGCCCAACGTGGTGCTTAGAATCTGCCTGAGATGGGGGAGATTGGTGTCCTCTCATGGGGTGAAGAGAACTTGCCCTCCCTATCTCTTTACTGTAAGATAGAGCAAGAAGATGTCCATCGCCAAACAGGAAGGGTGCCCTCACCAAAAGAATCCACGGCTGCCTGGATTCTGAAGTGATCAACTTCCCAGCCTCCTGAACTGTGAGACATAAGTGTTCATAGTCTAAGCTATTCATCCATGCTATTCTTTACAGCAGCCGAAACACTTAGATACCCTCCACCCTTGATCTCAATATTTAGTTTTTCTTCTCTCAACAAGTCAACTACTATTATTCTTTACTTGTTTGTTTTCTCCTGACAGTGATTTTTCCCTATGTGTACAAGTCAGTGTGGGTATATTTTCTGTTTTACTGATGCATATTCAGTTACCTTTTACACAAAGTAGCATGTTGCACATGTTCTGCTTTTTTTGTTTGTTTTCACTTTGTATATCTGGCACATCTTTTCCCGTAAAGAGAAAAAGAGATTTCTGTTCCTGTATTTGTAGATGATTATCTCATTGTAGGGGAATGCCATATGTTACTTAACTAACACTCAGGTTTTGACATTAGGAATAATGCTATAATAAAAAAAAATACTTGTGCACAAGCACTTTTGTACATGCACTAGTATATAGGAACAAGAAACTGGAGAAGTACTGCTGTCCAAAGATATATTCATATTAAATTTTAATGGAGATCGTAAAGTTATGTCCACAATAATGTGTGAAAACTCCAGCCCCTCCCTCATGCCTATGTCAAGGACCTCCCTGATGTACTACTGGAGTTACATAGTGAACAGTCATGTACGTAAGCTACACTACGAATGACACCCTAATAGGGGGCAGTTGAAAAGGGGCATGCAGCTCAGTCTACCACAGGTTTACCCATATTGCAGTTTACTAAGCTTGTAGGTTTCTTTTAGTCTAATGGATCTATAAGGAATAGCATTATCATTTTAACTTGCAATTATTATTATTATTATTATTTTTTTTTTGCGGTACCTGGGATTGAACGCAGGGGCGTTCTACCTCCGTGCTACGCCCCCGGACCTATTTTTTATACTTTATTTTGAAACCAGGTCTCACGAAGTTGCGGAGGGCCTCACTAAGGAGAGAGAGAGAGAGAGAGAGAGAGAAACAGGGAGAGAGAGAGCGAGAGAGCTGAGGCTGGCCGCGAACCCAGATCCTCCAGTCTCCGCCTCCCAAAGTACTGGGATTACAAGCGTGCGCCACCACGCCCGGCTTATTTTTAATTTATTTATTTTTTATTTATGTTCATTTATTGGTGCAATATAATTATACATTTTGATATATGACAGGGTATGAACATCATACACGCACACATTGCTCATTTAGCCCTCCCTCCAATCCTACCCTATTCCCTCCCCCTTCCCTCCCTTCCGTGCTCCACATAGTGATTGAGTCTTATAAGTTTGTGTATATACATCATGTGCTATAGTGTGTTTCCCTCCACCCCCCTCCCAACTCCCTCATTTAGGTCACCTTCTTTGTCCATCTAAAGATTTCTTCTTCTTCCCTTCTAAATTTTATTGGTATATTGTAATCATATGTCATAGTGAGGTTCAACGTGATAGAAGCATACATGCACACAGCACTTGGTGTGTTTCTCTTGAAGCTTCCCCCCACTCGCCCTCCCACATGTTAGTGAGATTGGTAGTGAAACCTTCGTATATGGACATAGAGAATTTGTATTTATTTTTAAAAGATTGCTGGTAATACTTTTATATATTTCATATATGGACATAGCGAATTTACATTTATTTTTAGATGAGTGAGATTTTCTCTCTTCCTGTGTTTCAGGGCACATTTCTGTTTCTGTGACTGATCTCTTATCATTTGCCTAATTTTTTCTATTCTTACCTAATTGTAGGTTTTCTTTATATATTAGGGTGTCCTTGTATGTAATATTATTTATTGCTATTTTCCCAATTGGTCCTTATCTTTAGGCTGTATTTTTCTTTGGTATCTAGTAGTTTTAATCTTCATATCAATAAATTTATCAACATTTTATGAGTTCTGTATATTTTTGTCAAATGTATAAAGGGCTTCTATTCTTTGAGTTCACGAAAGAGATCTCCCATATTTTCCTCACTATTTTATGGTTTCTTATATTTAACTCATTACCACTTTTGAAATTCATGTTTGTGAAAGTATGAACACAGACTTACTCTTCTCAGAGAGCTCAACACAGTTGCTCCAAAACATATCTGTTGAATAGTATATTTTTCCCTTTTAGATTTACCTGAAGTCTTGTGATTGACACGGTTATTTTCTGAATGTTTGTCTGTACACAGTTTTCAAATTTAAACTTATATGATAGATTAAATATGTTAGGAAAAGTTCTCCTTATTGCTCTTCTCTTCCAGATTTTGAATTTTTAAGTTTCATATGCATTTTCAATTAACTTATGTAGTTAATAACTGGTATCAATTGAAATCATGGTAAAGTTATTATTCTACTTAAAGGTGATTGTTAATTTTTCAGAGTATTTTAATTTGTTCCAGTTATTTATTATGTACAGTCAGGAAGTTTTAAAGTTTTTAATATGAATCTGCATGTTTATTATTATATATTCATGGGAATTTTTCTTGTCTTTTTTCCCCTTGCTTTTCTTATTGGTTTTATTTGACTACTATTGTTATATTTTACTATATATTAAATTGCTGCATTTTTTCAGATATAGACAGAGATTTATTTAGGAAAGTAAGAAGTACACATTAAAGGGAAAATGCAGGTACTCCAAAAGTGAGACAGGCCAAATGACTGTATATTTTGAGAAAATTTATCTGATTCTATTTTTCTTACTTTATAATCATATGACCTTCAAATAGCTATAGCGTTGTATACATATTTTTAAATTTTCATGTTTATAATTAGGCATACTAATTAGGCATAGTCTACTTAGGCATACTAATCATAGTATCTTAGCGACCTAGTAATAATATTACCTTAGTACAATATTAAATACTAGAAGTTATAGGTGTTGTTTCTTGTTTCTAACTGCAGGAAAATGTTTTAAAACATTTCATAACTGAGTCTCAGTAATAAAATTTTATTCCATTGAAATAACTTCCATTACCCCTTCAGGCACTATTTTAAGATCAATAATGAATGCTAAATGCTTAACTTTTCAACATTCATAAGAGTGTATATTTTACCTCAACTTAATAAATATTTTGAGTATTCATTTATCACTTATAATCCCATTCCTCTTTCAGTAGGAACAAATCATTCTGAAACATTTGATTTTCTTAAGTGATATTCATCTTTTAAAAACCTCTTACCTTCTCATTTTCTTGATCAAATTAAGGTAAAAACACAGACAGCCAAATAATAATGAGAATGGAAATGAATATATCTGGATGTGTATGTGTAATTTTATTTATTTGTTTACTCATTTTGTTTTAAGTTCTGCTAACACCTAGTAAATAAGGTTCTACACAAACAGAAATGAGTAATTACAAGAAGCAGAAGTTCACTAACCAGAAGGGGAAAAAGAACAACATTTTTATTTTATGTTCTAGTCCCAAGGAAAGGGCCCTGGAGTGAGAGAACAACAGAAATGAATAACTGCACTTGGAAGAAGGGATTGTGTTTTACACTATCTGACCTGTGAGCCTTTGGTTTTTGATGCAGAACAATTACCTTCACAATGTACCATCATGATCATCTATTAGAATCATAACATAATAAATATGCATCGTCATCACATCACCAAAATGGTTTGTAGGACATGTAAAAGATGTATTCTCTCCCAGTGAAGTTTATAACTTAGAAAAAAAATAAATAACCATGGAGCAGTCGGCAAAAAACAAAGTTGGAAAACGTAAGTGAAATGGCCTGTGAGAGCACCTACCTGCTGGGCGCTATTTTGCTTTTCTACTTTCCACCCCGTGTTCTCACCTGCGCTTCCAAGAGCTTGGTTGCCTCACAGCTCTCCCTAAACACCCCCTCACTATAACCGGGTTGAATAGTCAGTCCCTGTAGATATTTCACACATTACTAGATTCCCTTTTGGTTGGTTGATTCTTCATCAACTTTGGCAGGATGCAGATGTTGCAAAATACAAATATTTTGAGAATGTTTAATAAAAGAACTGTATATAAAGGTATAATCACAGTTGTAAAGAAATCACAAAGTATGTACACGTCCACGGTGCTTGTAACAGCAGAGACGTTGCCATCCAGGTGATAATTGCAAGAGCGAAATATGTTTACCATACCTCCAAGACAGAATCTTGTAGAGATGGTACCTTGACATGAGGCAGACTCAGCCGATGAACATAGCTAGCCAGAGAACTGACTGCCTGACAGTTCTCTACTTTCTGACTTCAGTCCCCTGCAGGATCAATAAGCTGGCTAGAAGTGGAAGGAAGGGGAGGTCAAGGGAGCTCCCGGTTTGGTCCACAGCTCAGCCTCTAAGACAGAAGAGAGGAGGAAGGAGGACTGAAGGAGATCTGGAGAAATAGCCAGATCGTATGCTATCCCCCCTGAGTTGCCCAACTCTATTCTCAGCTTAGATAAATATGAACTGGGAACATTGCATGAATAGCTTAAATAAGTAGGAAAAAGGACACCTTCACAACTATCAGCTATGGTGCAATTTTTTTTTTAGGAAGACAAAACCAAACAATGACAGTGGTGACCTGAATTTTATGTAATTTTACTTAACATTTGTGAAGAAGAGTTGGCAAGGTAAAACATCCCACTTTCAAGAATTCATTTTTTTTACCCTTCCCAATTATGAAAAGTTGCTTCATAACTCCTTCATATCTTATAAAGGAGTATAAATTACTTATTGTAATATGGTTTAAGATGTTTAAGTATAAATGAACTATTCAGAAGCTGGTTACTGTTAAAGAGTTCACTGTAGGCTTCTCCTAAAAAAGTTTTTTCTTTTCCTTTTAAAATTACTGGTTTCCAGAAACCTCTACTAGTTTAAGACACATAATCACAAACAGAAAAATTAGGCCTCCTAGACTGTCCCCATCCCTACTTCAACACACATAATTCATCTACAGCATGGAATTCAGAATGAACTGTGGGTCTGGGGTGTAACTCAGTATGCACGGTGTCCTGGGTTCAATCCCCAGCATGAAAAATAAATGAATGAATGACTGAAACTAAATCTGTAAAATGCTGTCCTTCGCATTTTCTCCTATCTGGTGTGATAAAGAACTCGTCCAATTGGCTAAAAAAAAAATAGCATGCTTTATCAGTGAAATAGGGAGATAAGCTAATGATATATTTGGTTATTCTTTTTGAGATTGTGATATTTAAGAAGGATTCAAATTTCTCCTTTAAAGTTTGTTTCTAGTCCCTAGAAAATGTTATGTAAATTGAATCAATTTTAAATGTCAGAACTCTTTACAGTGTTCAAATTTGCTTCCTGGGGGAAAAACAGAAATATCTTCACTGAAAAGTACTGAAACTTTTAAATATGGAAGATAATAACTTGAAATATATTGTTGGTTTTTTAATTGCAAAATCAGAAGGGTGGGTAGAAATATTAAATAAACACAGAACCAATAAAGTTAAAATTCTATTGCTACTTGGGCATCATTCTGGGAAACAAAGTAAGATGTATCTTCAACATTCCATTGGTTTATACTTCTCCAGCCCTACATTCCACTCAAATCCATTGCTGGAGTCCATTTGAGTACCTCAGAAAATCTCCAAAACCTCTGAAGGCTAATTTTCATAAAGGTAAAATCATAACTGCCATTCAAATGTTAAAAAACACCCTGTGAAAAGTTTTGTTTAACTCATCTGTTCATGGGGCAATCAGTCAGGTGTCAAGACCAGGTCAAAGGACAACTGATAGAAATTTATACTCTATCAGACAAATTTAATTTGCACTGTCAAGAATATGAATCATCTGCAATGCTATGGACAAGTAACACTTGCATTGTAATCGGGTTTCTACAATTAAAATCATATGTCTTCAAAATCATTAAATAGCTTGGTCACGCAAAGACATTTGTAAGTGTCTATCTCTAGAGGATCAGTTAGTCTTGGGTGTATTCAACAGACGCTGCCTAGCATTCTACTGAAAGAATTGTTAGTTTTGTTCTGTCTTGAATGAATTTTCCTGAAAAAGGTGGTATGATGAGACCAATCCCATAAAAATAGAGATTTAGCTGCTAAGTTATAATATGATTTAGAATTAAAATTAATTTTCCCATAGCCTTGTGTCAATTCGATATTTCAAAGGATTCTGTATTCTACATCTTTTGGGGGGTACTGGGATTGAACACAGGGGCATTCTACATCCAAGATACACCACTTCCAGCTCTTTTTACTTTTTGTTTTTGAAACAGGGTCCTGCTAAGTTGCTGAGGGTCCCCCTTCATTACTGAAGCTGTTCTAGAACCTGCGATCCTCTTGTCTCACCTCCCAAGTACTGGGATTATAGATATGAGCCACTATGTACTGCTATATTCTGTATTTTTTCATTTCCAAAAACAATGACTCTGTCTCCCACAGCTTCAATCCATATTGATCTCAAAAAGATATTCAAGTAGAAAGTTCTCTGTTTTCATGTTAGATAGTCTACAGACAGTGGCCAAATTAAAAGGGAATATCTCACATCAGAGTTTAACCTTTGTTCTGTGAGTCCTCATTGCCTATTTCATAGCCTTTATCTTTTTCAGTAAGTGAACTTACGTGTTGCTGTTGCTGGGAGTGGTCTTCCTTCCTTCCCTCCCTCCCTTTTCTGGTACTGGGGATTGGAACCAGGGGGTATTACCTCTGAGCTATACTCCTAGTATTTTTTTACTTTTTGCTTTGAAACAAGGTTTCTTTAGGTTGCTGAGAGTCTCACTAAATTTCTGAGGCTGGCCTCTAACCTGTGATTCTCCTGTCTCGGCCTCCCAAATACTGGGATTACAGATATGTGCCACCGCACCCAGCTCAAGGTCATGGTTTTCTAACCTACCTAAAAGACTACATTTGTTTCTGCTGTCTTGAAGATCAGGTTAGTCAAAATGATTTAGAGATAATTGCCTGGGGCCTCAAGGAAATTTCATAAACAGTGGGATGATGAGCTACAGACCATTTATGCCAGTAAATACTCCTTCCTTCCTGCTCATTATGTGGACATGTTGGTTGACTCAAAAAAAGGGGGGGATTTGGGGGCATTTGTAATAATGGAGGAGCAGTTATCCTATCCTTAGACTGTCTACCTCTAAATTTCATGAAAGGAAAAAGTCAATCTTATATTTAAGGCAATGTTATTTTGTCCCTGTGTTAGTATCAGTTAAATGCAGTTATTAATTGATCCGGGCCCACACGTCCATAGTTTCTCTGTCATCCACTGGAAGCCATTCTGTCATTGCTCAGCAAGCAGCTTTTAGATTAGAAATTCTGCCTTATTCCGGTGTGAAGAATATTGGATGTAAAACTAAACAGATGGGTAGAGTAAATGACAGATAGTTGGAATGGATGCTGAATATAACTTGGATGTGTTGCATTTGTAAATAAGTCTTCTCACTCTCTCACAGGCATGTTGGCCAGTTTTACCTTTGTTATTGAATCAGCCCTTGGTCGAAAGCAAAATTTATGTTCTGGTATGTTCAGCACACAAGAACAAATGTGAACCAACAATTCCACAAGCCCTTTTCTATAAGTTCACAGCTTAATCTGCTTTCTTCCCACTCTCTTACTTTTTAAAAACTTTTTAATTATGGAAAATTTTAAACAGAGAAAACAGTGTAAAGAATCATCACATAATCATCTCACATTAACAAGTACTAACATTGCTGTCTACACCCCCCCTTCTCTTCCATTTTTCCCTGAGTCATTTTGAAGAAAATGCCAGGAATCATTTTATTATATCCCTACATATTTTAGCATATATTTCTAAAATTTTTAAAAAATTCTCTGTTTTAAACTTAGCAATAGTTCCAATTTATAAGCTAGAATAGCTTATAATAAATAGTTTTAATGTATAAGTTAGACTATATCTATAAAGACAATGTTCCCCTCCCCCATCATTTGGTGAATTTGAAGAAATGTTCATAAAGGAAAGGCAGGGTAAATGCTTGATTCTTTCCTCTTATTTGTTAGTTTTCAAAATAATGACAATACCATGTGATCTCATTCATATGTGGAATATGAAAGGTTGATCTCATAGAAGTTGAGAGTAGAATGGTGGTTACCAGGGGCCCGGAAGAGCAGTGGGGAGGGAGGGAGGGATGTGGAGAGGACAGTCAACCGGCACTAAGTTACAGTTAGATGGCACCAGAAGCTCATGTCCTATTCTTTTCCCCAGCACAGTAGAGTGACTATAGATAATAATTATGCACTATACATTGAAAATGCTAGAAAAAAATTTCAAAGCTTTCTCCATAAAAAATGATAAATGTATGAGGATACAAATATGTTTAACCTGATTCAAACATTACACAGTGTAATTGAGAAATCACATAGTACCCCATAGATATGCACAATTGTATATTTTTACATAATGATTAAAATAAATTTTATTTAAAAATAAAAATAAATAAACGAGTTGAATATTTTAAAAAGGGCCAGTTAAATTTTCTTGTGTGTGGAAAACTACATGTCTTTTCTTTCCTTCTTATATTTATGGTTGATGTTACTATAGCACAAGACAGATACACAAGAGGAAAGCACAGGAATTTTTAAAATAAAAGTTTTAGCACCAGAGTCTTTGTAAGTAAATGTAGACCCCCCCCCAAAAAAAAACCAAGGAAGCCTGCATGTATTATTCTAAATTTAATGAAGAAGTCGATAGTTACAGAGATTTGAGATTGGACAAAGGAGGTAAAGTCAAATGATAATAATGCATGGTGCTGGTGGGGTAGATGGATAGCCTGTTTGTTCAGGTTCTTCTCTGTATGCCTGGATATTTGGAAATTAGTATAGTCCCTTTTTCTGGGAATAGGGTTGACTTATCTCACATGATGTCTTATGACTCACCTCTGAGGAGAAGGTGAGAACAACCTTCCTATTTCTGTTACTGTCTCAAATGCCAAGATGCCATCTTTGGGGGTAGTGTGTCCTGAGCCCTGTCACTTGCAAAGAGTAAAATGATGAATATTTTAGGCTTTGTAAGTTACACAGTCTCTCTCATAACCATTCATCTCCACTGATGTAACCAGAATACAGCCATGGACAATTATGTAGTCAAATTGGTATGCTGTGCTCCAAAAATATCTGTATTTA
This sequence comes from Glis glis, assembly GCA_004027185.1. NCBI lineage: Eukaryota > Metazoa > Chordata > Mammalia > Rodentia > Gliridae > Glis > Glis glis. The sequence continues at coordinate 28,384 of PVJS01009381.1, forward strand.
CAAAATCAACAAGAACTGATTATACTCACAAATCATAGTTTCCAATCTCTGACTTAGAATCTCCCAAAAAATAAACAATAGGTTTTTGTTTATTTGGGCTAATATTTAGTATGTTAACAACTTATAGTTTAAATTTAAACTCTTTCATCCTATTTCAGTTATTACAATTTTTTTAAAGACTTTATTTCTTCAGAGCCATTTTAGGTTCACAGCAAAACTGAGAGGAAGGTCAGATTTCCTGTATACTCTGCCTGGGACATGCATGGCATCCTCCATTATCAACAACCCCCACCAGAGTGGTGCGTTTGTTACCATCAGTAAATATGCTCTGGTGTGTCACTATCACCCAAGTTCACAATTTGCATTATGAATCACTCTGGTGTTTTACATTATGTGGGTTTAGACAAATGCAAAATGACACGTACCCAATATAATAAAAATACAGTGTTTGATACTATTATAGTATTTTTATTGCCCTAAAGATACTCTGTGCTCCATCTATTCAATTATTATTATTATTGCTATTATTGTTATTGTTATTATTTGAGATGGGGATCTCAGCTTCCTAAGTAGCTGGGACTAAAGGAGCATACTACTATGCCCTATTTTTCAACTTTTAAACTGGAAAGCTGGCCCTTTGTTCAACAGGAGGCTCTTCAGTTAACTGCTGGATATTTCTGAAATATCCTCAGAGGTCTTTGATAGCTTGCATGATTTCTTTGTATTAAGGATTATTCCAGTGTTATCTTGTATGTTCTTTTCCTCAGACCTAGAATCAGGTATTTCTTCTACTACCTCTGCTGCTTTTTTGTTTTCTTTTTCTTTTTTTCCTGTAGAAACTGATAGATGCCACAGTCTGGGCAAAGGGATCCCTGTAACTATTGACAAGTCTTATTTCTAGACCATTTCAGGGACAAAGTAAGACATCTGTAATTTTTTTTTCAAAACAAAACCACCATGAGTTTAAGTGCACTCCTGTCCCTACACTTTCATTGAGATTCAGTCCTCTCAGGCTATTATATAATCTCAGCTACCTTCCATTGTTCTTCCCTTTTTCCTAGCCCCAAACCACTATTTCCCCGAGATACCAATAACTCCAACATGATCACAGATAACAACTTAAAATTCTTTTCACAGTATTTTAATAACTTATAGATGCATGCTCAAGTTGGTATATTTTATGTTCTTTGAGTTTAATTGTAATTTAAATTTACAGTGGCAGAGAAGATTAACTATTCAATAAATATTTTATTCTTTCTCTTGAGGAACAGAGAGCCTCAATGATGTTGTGTCCACATGGCATGCTTCTAAGTTTTATTGAGACTCAAACAAAATTGGATTTCACTTAGTGAGAAAGAAGAAAAGAGAATGAATATCACGTGGTTAATTAGTCAGCTCCACTCACTAGGAACCATAGCTCTGCTTGTTTCTTCAGCCCAGCCTCGTAGTGAATGTCACTAATGACTGTCCTTCTGGTTTCCAATCATAGTGATTCATTAATTTCTACTCTTCTCATTTTACACATATAAATAGAGTATGTTACGTCATAAACCACATACCTCTCTTCTATCCTTTCCCTTTGCCACCATATATATGCCTGCACATAAAATGCACTGTGTGTGTGTGTGTGTGTGTGTGTGTGTGTGTGTGTGTTACTAGGGATTGAACTCAGAGGCATTCTACCTCTGTGCTACACCCCCAGACCTTTTTATTTTTTATTTTGAAACAGGGTTTTGCTAGGTTGCTGAGAGTGTCACTACATTGCTGAGGCTGTCCTTGAACCTCTGATCCTCCTGTCTCAGCCTCCCAAGTACTGCGATTATAGGTGTGTATCACCATGCCAGGCTAAAATCCACTTTTAATAACTATTAAATTAAAATATCTTAAAACATTATTGTGATCTCATAAAGTCTGTCTATTGAAAAAAGGGAACAAGTGAATAGAAATAATTATTTGTGTGTGTGTGTTACTTGGGATTGAACCCAGGGGCATTCTACCTCCGAGCTCCACCCCCAGTCCTATTTTTTATTCTTTATTTTGAAACAGTGTCTCACTAAGTTGCAGACCGGATCCTCCAGTCTCAGCCTCCCAAGTACTGGGATTACAAGTGTGCGCCACCACGCCCGGCATGAATAGAAATACTTCTAAAAGTTTCTTTTACATTCTATTATAGATAAATATTTCTACTTGTGTCGATGTTTTTTCAATCATGTCCTGTTTTACATAGCTATTAAAAGTTAAAGAAAAATATTTTTGTGGCTCACCTCCCCCATACAGTGACTATACAGTGACTGTACAGTGTGATCCTGGGTCCAGAGCAATGGGAGAGTCACCAGACCTTAAGAAAAGAGCCAAAGCTGCAGGATCCTGAGTGCCAACTCTATTCATCTCAAGAAAAACATTGAACAAGAAAAGTTATGTGTCAAATACTTTGCTAGACATCATGATGTATGCATATACCATATTTTCTTTCCCAAAGGCTTGCAGGAAAGTGTTGCTATCGATAATATTTGGGGCTTATTCTATGATCTCACCCGTGACATTGACAGTGATTGTGCAAGCATTTAAATTTAAAGAGAAAGCAACCCTAGATTATAGAGCTTCATAGAACACAGCAGGTTGGAGTGATGGTTCTGAAGCTAGTTCCTCTGTATTTACACCAGAATCCATCACTTCCAGGTATGTTACCTCGGATGAGTTATGTCTATAAGTGGGTAGGATTGTTTTATGTCCCCATTGAAACGTCACAAAGATTCATTAAATGTGTTAAGATATATGCATCATTTGAAACAACATCTGGCATTTTAGAAATATTTAATAAATACTAGCGAAATTATTTTTATTAACTGTTTAAGAAATTATGTATATATTGAATATGAAAGAAAAATTGATTTTCATGATTATAAAACATGAAATGAAAGGGAAAATTTCTTGTACATATTAGACTAGATTTTAAGATGTATGATCACATTCCTCCAATACTGCTACTTACTAATAATACTCTTTTGGATATATAGACTATTATTGTTGAGAAAAACATAGGCTTTTAGACAGGCATCTAATTAGCATAAAATATTTTATAGCAATTTAATCTATAGGTAACATTTTAGGAACTACCTTTTTGTATAAGCACAATAAACTTGTAGTAATATACTTTGTCATATACAAGTGATATATTATCTATTATACATAGTCTGTATGGTTATGTTGTTTCTTCAGCCCAGCCACGTAGTGAATGCCATTAATGACTGTCCTTCTGGTTTCTGATCATAGCAATCCATTAATTTCTACTTTTCTCATTTTACACATATAAATAAAGTATGTTACATCATAAACCACATACCTCTCTTCTATCCTGTCCCTTTGCCACCAAACATATACCTGCACATAAAATCCACGTGTGTGTGTGTGTTATTAAAGTCTATGGTTATATTGTAGAAGTAAAGTATTTCTACAGCATTATATAGTTATACTATAGAAATAATAATTTCAACAAACACTCTAGTAGCCCTTTATACAAGTTCCTTCATTTCTTTTCTGCTATATCAGGCATGGTAAACTAAATTTTACTTTGGAACAAATAAGTTAGGAGGAAAATGCTTCTTTGACAACAACATTGCCTGACCCTGACTACTTACTCAGCAAATTAGATCAATCAGGTTCTTGGTTATTTCCATTTTTAGCTTCTATGGATGTAGTGCTTTATTTGTGTGAATTCTATTAACTCACTGAATTGTCCCAATTACCATTACTGGGTAGGAATTATTGCTTTTCTCATTTCATGAGGAAATATAGGTATGGGTATTTATATGACTGTATCAAGGTCACACTTCTAATAGCAAAAGGGCAAGGATGTGACCCCATATGAACAATCGCAGAGCCTCTGGTCTAGCCGTTATGCCATGTTCCTATTTACAGTGAAAATTAAAGAGGAACAGAGAAACAAGGAGAAATCTAGGGTCCTCTGTGAGACAAATCAGAATACATTGAATTCCAAGTTTCATGAAGAGTTTGTTTGCTTGTTTTTTTTTTTTTTTTGGTGTTTGAGGTCCACAAAATGTATATCTTAATCTGTGGGTACATTTTCTCCATCTGCAAAATAGGTGAATGGATATCACCCAGTGTATTTACATGAGATAGCAGCTATGAGGTGCCTGCATGATACATGTTATGCTGCTTTCCTAAAGCAATGCAGTTCCAATGGAACTCTATGCAATTCCTAATGGAATTGAATGTTTTATAATAGATTAGAAAGCAAATGATTTTCAATCCATTAAATCTTTTCAGTCCCATAGGTGCTGCAATCAGGTAACTACTGGCCATGTTGAGATACTTTGAATCCCTGGTTTATCCTCCAAACAGAGATTTCAATGAAAGAGTTGATCCCATTAGTCTTCATTTATCTTTTGCATCCTAAGATCCCAATGAATATCATCCTAGCGAAAGAAAGCTAATTCTTTTTACTTCATTCTCTGCCAGTTTTGAACATGATGGAATGATTTAAGTCATGTTAAGGCAGAAAAAGATGCAGCTAAAAACAGAAATATTCTAGGTCATTGATAATCTCCAGTGTTGTTAGCTTCCTGGGTGTGGGTTGGCTGACAGCAATAAAGGACTGGGTGATTTATCAGTAGTGCAATGCGCCTTTTTGCTCTTTTGAGTGGTAGTCTGCTATTTAGAAATCTTTCCAGCATGTTGCAGAGCTAGATCTACTTACCATTTTATGACAGTCATGTAAGCTCATATAGTTAAGTCTAAGAGTTAAGGTTTCTGAAAAAAGTCTGACAAGAGTACAATGGATCTAACTATCCCAAATTTTCTATTACAGAATTTTTATCATGAAGAATGCAAATACTTCAAAGAAATCATCAGTAGACAATGGGTCTCCTGTTGACTGTGTTACTACAGGACCACATCAAATAAACTATAACCTTGAATAAAATCCTGTGCATAAGTCATGATTCCTCAACTTGGTAGCTCTAAATTGTTTATGCTGATCTTAAGAGAAAATGTAATATAAAATACTAAGCAAATCATCCTTAAATTAGAGTAAAATAGTCAATACAGTAATTCAGTAATATTATGTTATGATTCCTAATGGCATATATAAATCTTCATAATATGTTTACCACATAAGAGCAAAGCCATAAAAGTAGCAGTCACTTGTAAAAGGTATTTTCCAAGGGAATCAGCAATAAATGCTATCATTTAACAAGCAGATGTTCAAAGCACTGAAATCTTTAATGTTAAAAAACCCAGTGGCTAAGCTTGATTTGCAAATGAGATGCTTCTCACACCTGGTTGGCGTGTCTCTATTCCCTATAGGAGTGTCTTACAAACATTTTCCACATGGAAAGAATTTAAGGCAGTATGTTGCTTTATGAATCTCAATTACTTATGATTATGTTATTAAAGTATCCAAGATTGTTACTCGAATGTTACAAAAATTACAAGCAACTAACATACAAAGCTCAATTACTTTTAGAGTTACTTTCTTAAGAAATATTACCTATATAACAGACATTGTTAAATTAGGAGTTTTAGTTTATGATGTTTTTCTCCTATGAACCTTTTTTTTTCTGGTACCGGGGATTGAACCCACCGACATTCTACCTCTGAGCCACACTCCCAAGTTCTTTTTATTTTTTATTTTGAAATAGGATTTTTATGTGCTTGTATTAGTGCATTATAGTCTCATATCACAATGAAAATCAAGTTGACAGTAACATACATGCACACAGCACTTGGTGCACCTCCCCGCCCCCCGCCCCGGCCAATACAGAGTGCTGAGTTTGACGTTGGTATATTCTCATGTGTACACATGGTCGATGGTAGTAATTCCATTAATGAACTCCATTCTTCCCCTTCCCCTTCCCTGACTCCACTGAGGCTTCTCCACTATTGTCTGGAGGCCCTTTTGTATCCTCATTACTCCCTAGCTTGTGCATATTACAGAAAATATATGACCCTTCTCTTTCTGTGATTGGCTGATCTCACTTAACATAATGCTCTCCATATCCTTCCATTTTCTTGTAAATTATATTATTTTGTTCTTCTTTATTGCTGAGTAGAATTCCATTGTGTGTATTTCCCATAATTTTGTGATCCATTCTTCTGTTGATGGACACCTAGGTTGGTTCCATAATTTGGCTATTGTGAATTGTGCTGCTATGAACATGGGTATGCATAAATTGCTGTAGTTTTCTGGTTTCAATCCCTTTGGAATGATAACCCAGTAGTGGTATAGCCAGATCATATGGTGGATCCATTCCCAGTTTTCTGAGAAATCTCCACACAGATCTCCATAGTGGTTGAACTAGTTTGTACTCCCACCAACAGTGCACATCCATCACTAAGTTGCTGAGAGGATCTCACTAAGTTGCTGAGCGTCTCACTAAATTTCAGAGGCTGGCCTCAAACCTATGATCCTCCTGTCTCAGCCTCCCAAGTATGGAGATTAAAGCTGTGTGCCACTGTGCCTGCCTCTCCTAGGAATCTTAAGTGGAGATTATTAAAGAAAACTAGAATCTGACCACTACATTGTAAAAACATTTTTTGTAGAAACTATTGCAATATGAGATTAAGAGACATCAGTATAGAAGTGGGCTTAGTTTGGAATACAGCACAGACAAGTGGGAATTTATGTCCAAGGAACAGGGCAGTAGTCAATGGATGGAAATTACTAAAAAGAACATCAGGAGTATGTGTTGGGGGGTGTCTAAACTGCCTTGACAGAATCTTACTGAAGGCAGACCACAATCAGATATCAAGGATGGAGGATAAAGATAAGGTTTCAAGATTGGAGAATTCTCTCTAAATTGATTTGGTTGATTTTTTTCTAACATTGAGCATTTCAAAGACAAGCATGGAAGTCCAAATATTGAGTCCCAGTTGGTAAGAGAGTTCAGAGGAGCCTGATTATTGTTTTTGTCAAGATCCAATATATGAAATAGATCAAAAGCTGTTGGAGCCAAGGAATAGGGAGTAGTGGGTAGGCACCCATTTTAGACCCCTTTTCTCTTTGGCAGTCTCTGAGATGCCCCTGAAGAAATCCCAGAGGTTTTTCTATACAAGAAGTTCTGATTTATTTGTATGTTTTATTTATCAATAATGCTGATTTTTGGGGTTATCCTTTTTTTCAAGGCTCTTACTGTATTAAAATTACTTAGGTTCCAGAAGTCCTACTTTTCTTAACCGTATGATGCAAATAATGCAACTTGCTAGAGAGTATTTATAGAATGATTAAATCAGATAATAATAATAATATTGAACTGATACTTAATATGACAATTTATATTTGCTGATTTTCTATCACTACAATGACTTTTTAAAATAAGGGAAAATTTTACTGTAAATATAAGTAGGTAAATTGCTATAGGAAATGGTTATTTCCACTGATTTCCCTATTAGTTTGAATATATGATTAAAGAAAATAATGAATTTGAGGAATTAGAAGGTGGGAATGGCATTAATGTTTGATAGTCAATTAGTCAAGTATAATGATAGTCAATAGCGACAGTCAATTAGCGAAGTATAAAAGAGGCTTTGGGAGAATGATACCAGGGCCCACAACCCTGTACCACTGTTTGATTTGGTATGCACTTACTTTAACTGTTTCCCTGATTTGGATATAAAATGTACTGTATTTTCAAGAGTTTATTATCAACTAGGGCATTTAAAAAGACATTTAAAAAGACACAATGTCAATGCATTCTAGTAAGTACAATGACAGAAATTGATGTGGTGTTAGAAACATCATGGCTTTCTGTGGAGGACTTTCATAAAAGTTAATCAAATAATTAGTTATAATATTGCATGAGACGAGGTAGATCCTAAGCCAAACTGTAAAGCATGGCGATGCCAATCAGGGTTCTTATGCAAAGAATGCAATCCTCTCTAAATTGTTCAATAAAGGGGGATTTTTTGATGGGTCACTACACGGCATTTAATCATTACACTTGTTGATGAAATGGACTCTAGTCCCAGTTTCCAGAAAAATTTCCTAAAACCACACTGTAGGACCGGGCTGCTTATGGAGTTGCTATACCAGCCATGGTCAGGAAGCCATCTGCTGACCTGAGTGATTGTTGTACACGCATTCACCGCAGAACCATACTGTCCTGCTACCACCAAGAAGGTGCCCACACCACCACCTTTGTATTATAACAAACACTGATCTTTCAAACTCTGCCATTCTTGCTCTCCCTTGTCGATTCACTTCTGAACTCAAGGATTGTATTTTAACTAGACTTATATGGAAGGTAAGAGAGAGAGTTGTGATTTTAAAATTTCTAGTTTCTGTAATTCAAATAGACATACTAGAGAGAGGTTGCAGTAAGTGTTAAGACACCACATACACAGTGTGAATTATCCACGGGAAATAGGGAGAAGGAAATAACAGCACGAGGAAACATCAAATATTCCTCTGATACAGGACTAATATCTAGAATATACAAAGTACTTAAAAGACTTAACAGTAAAAAAGCAAATAACCCAATCAAGAACTGCACAAGTGAACTAAATAGACACTTCACAAAAGAAGGGATACGAATGGCCAATAAATACATGAAAAAATGTACATCATTAGCAATCAGGGGGACGCAAATCAAAACTACACAGAGATTCCATCTAACCCCAATCAGAATGGCAATCATCAAGAAGTCAAACAACAATAAATGCTGGAGAAGATGTGGGGAAAAAGGAACACTTCTGCACTGTTGGGATTGCAAATTAATTCAGCCACTATGGAGATCAGTGTGGAGATTCCTCAGAAAACTGGGAATGGACCCATCATATGATCCAACTGTACCACTCCTGGGTATTTTTCTAAAGGGACTGAAATCAGCAGAACAATTCACAATAGTCAAATTATGGAGCCAACCTAGGTGTCCATCAACAAATGAATGGATTACAAAATTATGGGATATACACACAATGGAATTCTACTCAGCAATAAAGAAGAACAAAATTATGTCATTTGCAGGAAAGTGGATGGACCTGGAGATATTACGACAAGTGAGATTAACCAGTCACAGAAAGTGAAGGACCATATGTTTTCTCTCATATGCAGAAGCTAGGGAAGCTAGGGAGTAATCGGAATACCAGAGGGACTTCAGATAATGGAGGAAAAACTCCAGGGGAGCAAGGGAGGTGGTCTAGGGGAAGAGAGTGGAGAGGGAGGGAGGATCAATGAAGGAATCACTTCCATTGACATTATGTACATATTTGAGAATACCAATGTCAATCTCAATACCCTGTATGGGGAAGGCGGGAATGGGGAGGGAGCCGGGGGAAAGCCCACCAAGTGCTGTGTGCATGTATGCCACTATTACTATAAACTACATTATGATGTAAGACCATAACACACCAATAAAAGTATAAAAAATCAAAATATGGAATAGCATAGAATATATATAGAATATAAACACTGATATTATGGTATTAAACATAACAGAGAAGCTAAAAACTATAAAAAAGGAATAGAGAAAGAGTATAATATAGAGGGTCTATATTATAAAACCAAAGTATTTTGTTCCATAAATTATGAAAATTTTATTTTTAAAAATATTCTCCCTATTTAATCCACTTTTCTCACACTATTTTCTTAATGATGTTTTCTAGTTATTACCACTACAGTAGAATATAAGTTATTAAAACATAAGTGGGGATTTTGCTTTTAAGAAAAAGACATCTTTAGAGTTACACAGATTTATGGATTCCTGCTTTCATTTCATATTTAATCCCTGAAGATTATAAATGTTTTACAGGCAGATTGCAGTACAATATAGTTTTTCCCCTGACACTTTTCAAAGGATTCATCAATAGAAGTTTTAGAATATATCTTCAGAAATATGGGGAAATTGAAAATATACTTAAGGAAGAGAGACCATAAAAAATGAACACAGGATTATGAAAGGGAACCAAGTTGAACCTTTTACATTCTACAAAAACATTATTTTGAAGACTTCAGAAGTCCAGTGCCTCAAAGACTAGATGAATTGAAAATCTATCAAAAAAAGTGACATCCTAAGATTAGCCGATGCTGACTGGCTGTTCTCTTCCCTGAGGGCATGTGCTGACGCTGGGTTCAAGTTCAAGATCAATCTTGGCCTCCTCTAAGGTGGGCTCCATCCATCCCTACCACCTGATATTCACGGCTTTTTGTAATTACCTCCCCCGAGTAAAAGCTGAATTTGTTGACTTCCTTCTATAAAATAGAAGATAGCAGGGTAATATGATGTGGTTTCTGTGATGCAGATTTTAAAAGAGAGCAGCTTCTGTTTGAGGTTCTTTCTTGTTCATCCTTTGGGAAACCAGATGCGATGCCATGAATCATTGTGGTGGAAAGGCTCACAGGTTGAACGGCCAAGTCCTGCAAACACCAGGCGAGGAAGCTTAGAAGTGGGTTCCTTACCAGTCAAGTCTTCAGAAGAGACCAGTGTCGAGGTGTGTTAGGTTGTGAGGGCAAAATCACAACGTTAGAAGCATCCAGCTAAGTTATACTCAGAATTTGAGTCACACCACTGCGAGATAATGCATTTTCTTAGGCATGATGGCTTATGCCTGTAATACTAGTATTTGGGAGGCTGAGACAGGAGGATCACAGTTTTGAGACCAGCCTCAGCAACTTAGCAAGACCCTCAAGTAACTTCACAAGACCATGTCTCAAAATAAAAAAATAAAAATGTTGGGAGACTGAGACAGGAGGGTCTCAATTTCGAGGCCAGCCTCAGCAACTTAGTGGGACCCTCAGCAAACTAGTGAGACCTTATTTCAAAATAAAAATAAATAAATAAAATAGAACTGTGAGTATAGTGCCAAGGTAGAATGCTCCTGGGTTCAACCCCAGTGCCAAATAAATAAATAAATAAATAAATAAATAAATAAAATGTCTTGGGGTATAACTCAGAGGTAATGCATCTGGGTTCAATACCAGTATCACACACAAAATTTATTTTCTTAAACTGCTAAACTCTAGAATTATCTATTATCCACCAATATATGACTATACCAGAGGTCAATTTATGCAGAGGACACTTAGCCCTGAAAATGAATGCAACTTGTAATGCAGAGCTAAGAGGAAAATTGGACAAAATCACAATTATAATCTAAGATTTTATGCCCAACTCTCAATAGTTGGTAGAACAATTAATTAGAAAATTAGTAGTGATAGGACTTGAGCAACAGTATTAGACAAACTTGATCTAACTGACATTTATGGGACACTCCACTCTGAAACAGAAGAACACATATTTTTATAAAATGAGCATAGAAAATTTAAGAAGATAGATCATATCTTTTGGCATTAAAATATCTTTAAGATGGATTTTATAATATCAGGTATATCTTTCCAGATATCAATACTTATCTCTTTCAGATGATGCTTAATTACAACATAATTAGGATGATTAAATAATGAGTCAACAATATTCCTCCTATTTTTAAAAATGAAATAAAATAAGAACCCAGGCATGGTTGTGCACACCTGTACTTGAGGGGCTGAGACAGGAGGATCACGGGTTTGAAGCCAACCTTAGCAATTTAGCAAAGCTCTCAGAAGTTTATCTGAGATCCTGTTTCCAAATTAAAAAAAAAATAGGACTGAGGGTGTAGCTCAGAGGTAGGATGTCCCTGGGTTCAATCCTCAGCACCACACACACACACACACACACACAAGAAATAAAATAAAAAATAATTTCCTATTCAATTTAGAATCAAATGGAAATAATAATATACTTAGGACTGCCAATAACAAAGGCTCTCCATGTCCATACTTGTAGGATATGGTGAAGGTACTGTTAAAAGTAAGTTTATAGATATATAGGTTTAGTATGAGGGGAAAAGATGAAATATTAATGAATAAATGCTAGGAAAGTAAAAGGAAGGAGAAATAAAACTGAAGAACTGAATAAATTATAAACATATAATAATTAGGATCATGTTAGCCAAAGCTATTCTTTAATATAAAGTAAAATCAATTAAAATTGATCAATCTCTGGTCATGTTCATCAAAGAGACAATAAGTCATGGTGCAAATAAACTCCATGATGAAGGAAAAAAGTACATAATGCCAGATGCTACAGAGACAACCATGATAAGAAGACATTGTGAATTTTGTGTCACCACAATTCCATTTCCAAAATTAACTAAGGAAGAAATATGAAATTTGAAAGTGGTAACTATTAGATTAATTGAATCAGTAGTTTAACAGTCTTCCGACAGATGAAAAACTAAAAGAACCAATAAAATTTGATATCACACAAATTGCCAAGAGTAGAGAGAAAAGTGAGCAATCTCAGGCTGATTTTATGAGACCAGCATAACATGGATGCCAAGATCAGTCAGAATACTGAGATTAGAAACACGAAAAGCAAAGCTGAATCATAAACCCAAATGCAAAAACCAAAGCGGAATACCAGCTGCCAGGTGTTCCTGTTTATTAGAAAATAATAATGTGTCATGCCCAAGTTAGGGTTAATTGTGAGACCACACTTACTAAATATGAGTATTAGAAAAGAGTAAATCAAACTGTCATTCATTTACATGGTATAATAATGCAGCTAGAAATCAAGATAAATATATACATAAATAATTCAGATCAGTTAGACAGTTTAGTAAAGGTTTCTACAAAAAAATCAACATACAAGTTCACTTATATTTCCATCAGCCAGAAAAAATATAAATGTAATTAAAAAAATCAACTTAATCTAGTAACCAAATTGTTTTTAGTACTAAGAATTTAATTTAACAAAATATATATACTATCTTTATGGATAAAATTATAGGAAGACATTGAAAAGGCAATAAATAAATGTGCTTTCTAGATACTAAACAAAATTTAAAGTAGAAAATGGTCAAACTACTTGAACAAGCAAGTAGTTCACCAAGAAAATTTCTCAAGTTCACCATACATTAGGGAAATGGAAGTTTATACCATTAACCATTTAACCACTATATTGGCAGAATTAAAAAGAGTGAAAAATACAAGAATGTGGCACAAAGAAATGCTCGTTGTTTTGTTGTAGCTTTTAAATTTGTAGAATTATTGTGGAAAATTGGTTGGCATTACATAATAAATCAAAAGAGGTTCATATCTTAAGAATTAGTAGTTGGATATAAACTGAAAGAGATTCTTGTAAATGTTCATGGTTAATGCCGAGATTTGTATAATGTCAAAACTGGAAGCAAGCCGGGCGTGGTGGCGTACGCTTGTAATCCCAGTACTTTGGGAGGCAGAGACCGGAGGATCCGGGTTCGCGGCCAGCCTCAGCTCTCTCTCTCTCTCTCCCTGTCTCTCTCTCTCTCTCTCTACTTAGTGAGGCCCTCTGCCACTTCGTGAGACCCGGTTTCAAAATAAAGTATTAAAAATAGAGCCGGGGGTGTAGCGCGAAGGTAGAACGCCCCTGCGTTCAATCCCCAGTACCGAAAAAAAAAAAAAACTGGAAGCAATTCAAAGCCAATCAAGCACATCAATTTGGTATGGATAAATCGTGGTATGTTCATTAATTGAATAATATATATCAAAGGATATGAGTGATCTATAGTCAATTTTTTTTTTTTTTGCGGTACCGGGGATTGAATGCAGGAGCGTTCTACCTCTATGCTACACCCCCGGCCCTATTTTTTATACTTTATTTTGAAACCGGTTCTCACAAAGTGGCGGAGGGCCTCACTAAGTAGAGAGAGAGAGAGATAGACAGGGAGGGAGAGAGAGAGAGAGTCAGAGAGAGAGAGAGCTGAGGCTGGCCGCGAACCCGGATCCTCGGGTCTCCGCCTCCTAAAGTACTGGGATTACAAGTGTGCGCCACCACGCCCAGCTATATAGTCAATTTTTTTATTGGTGCGTTGTAATCATACATCTTGATTGGTATCTATAGTCAAAATTATAAACAAGATGAACTAATGGACATAATAATAAGTGGAAAAAACCCAAAATACATTAGTTATCAGTAAGAATGAATCACCTATTATGGGAAGAATTTGTCTTTGACAATCAAATTGGAATACCAATTTTTATTTGCTTTCTGAATTTCACATATATAAGTATTCTCTTTAGCTCAGTAATCAGAAAAAAATTAAGATAGTTTTTATCTTTTTTACTGAGAGTATATTGATATTTAGCCTTCTTACTTTAATTCCTCCATATTTTACAACTATTATAGAAAGAAAATTGCAAACAAATTGTTATGATCATTATAAGTCACTAATTAAAGTTGGAGCTGAGATTAGAATGAACTTTCCTGACCCCAAATACTCCATTCCCAACATTATGTTGATATAAGAGACCTGATTGAAAAATGAATCTTAATTTAATTGAGTTGAAGCCATTTGACCCCTTAACACTATTCAGATATATTATTTTAGTTGAAACTAGGGTTAATTTTCCAGCTACTCCATTTATTCTCAATCAATGGTTATGATTACAAATCAGTTTTTGAGGGGGCATTTGTCTTTATTTTGTTGTGTTGTTAGTTAACATCTTATTCAAAAAACCGAGAATATAAATGGGCACTGTCCATTAAAATGAATGTTTGTAAATTTTTATTTGAAATCTCACAGATTTTTATATGTATTTTGAAAATATTTTATGGCTTATCATTTTGATATTTCTGATATTATTTCTTTTTATATCTGTTCAATTTGAGGCAATTGCTTCCAGTATCTTTTTCAAATACTTTTAACCATGCAGTGTTATTTCATCTAATAAATTTGTCTTAAAAAGATAATTTTTTCACTTACTCTTTTTTTTGTCTATGGAGGATTTTAGCTTTTGGTAGTCTTGATACCTGTGTATAAATACTTTTATTCTTAACTGTAATTGTTCAGTTCTTCATTATTTTTCTTAAATTTGTTTAAGTATCTCAAAGATACTTTCTTCCTTTTTCATTGTAATAACCAAGAATTAAGTAATTTGTTAAACAATTGGCTTACTCATACTTGATTTCATTTTCTACAATATCTAACCAAGGTACAGTAATGTTTCTCTCTCTCTCTCTCTCTCTCTCTCTCTCTCTCTCTCCCTCTCTCTCCTTGAGAATATCTATGCCTTTGAAATTCCTTTCTCATTTGTTCCTAATCACTGCATTCCTACTGCTCCAGCTCATGTCCTAATTATCTATCTCTCAGAATTCATCCACCTCCATTTCTTCCTCTCTCCCCTTTAAATGCAGTTCCACATGTATCTTGTTAACCATTCAAAAATTTGCACATATTACCAATTAATTCTGGAATCAAGTAGATTTTATCCCAACATTCATAGATACTTATGATCTGAGGATAAATTACTTTTTTATATACATCACCCTACTTCCCTATAATATATATAATACTTCATATGTATTATATCCATCTAGAGAAAGACATCAAGTTACTACTCACATCATCCCTAAAATGTCGAGATTTCAGATTTGTTCATGTCCTTCCTAAACAAAAAATCTTTCCCCTTTTTTTCATTCCTCATGTTCAATTTTCACCTTTGTCTCAAAATCAATCCTAATAATGGTTTTTCCATAAATTGTAAGAGGTGAAAGAACATGAGCTATGAAAGGAGACTAAACTATTTTGGAGTTCCTCTTTCCCTTGTTAGCTATGCAGATTTGACTTTAAAAAATCTTATTAATAAAACAGAACTTTGATAAAATGTGTTTTTTATGTTAAAAAAGAAAACACATTTAACCCATATTTGAAA
The DNA here is from genome assembly GCA_004027185.1 of Glis glis. Taxonomy (NCBI): domain Eukaryota; kingdom Metazoa; phylum Chordata; class Mammalia; order Rodentia; family Gliridae; genus Glis; species Glis glis. The sequence continues at coordinate 44,072 of PVJS01009381.1, forward strand.
TATAATAGGTATGTGATATAGATGTATATATATGTATATATACAAATGTATTTTTGGAATTATTTGTTTGAAATTCTCACAACTTTTGTATATATATTCTGAAAAGGTTTTATGATAATTTTAACATTTTTGATATTTCTTCCTTCCTTCCTTTCCAGCTGATTTCCTTAGCTAGAAGAACTACCTTCTCCTGAAGACACCTATGGAGATAACCACTATCCGCATTTTACTTCATGTCCTAGATAAAAATTTATTTAATGTATATTTATAAATATATTATTTACAGAACTGAATCCACTGCAGTGTACAGTCTGGCTTTCCTGTTCCAAGTAGTGCCCCAAAGAAGGCCCTGTACACAGTAGATGCTCCTTAAATATACTGGGTGTTAAATATATTTATTTATACCATGGTTACAAGAGACTAATTTTGTTCAAAATATAAATTAATGATTTAGCTAGCATTTATTCTAAATATATTTATATTGAAGTCAACACATCATATAAAATATTATGTTAGGAAGTCATTCATATAGAGTAAAATTTATATTAGCCAGAATAATGGAAAGAAACAGATTACATACCAAACAGAAGTTAAAACAACACTGTATTATATGTCCAAGATGATTTTACTGTAAACTTACTTAGAATTATATCCAGAAGTTAGGGCCAAGTTTATTGTTTTATAAAGGTCATCTTAACAGAAAAATAATATGTATACACAATAATTTAAGAGCAAATAACATCACATAAATGTGTTATAAGGAAAGGTCAAAGCTATATCTGTTAAATTTATGTTATACTTCTTCATAGAGCTCTCAGACTTTTGCTAATATTAAACTTGAATAGAATTGGGAAAGATGCATTTTGAGCTGGAGTTTTGGGTCCTTATAATTTTTCCACTATTCCCTTTGTTATCAGAGCTCAGATTTCAGTTATTAGGTAACCCACATCTCTTGTATTCCTTAGGTTCCCGAATGTGGTCTTGCTTCTAGAGAAGTAATTAACAGAAGGATGGGGCCCTCCTTTGACTTGCAATATTTACAACATGCAAATATTTCCATTTTTTAGAAATGTTCAAATCTATTGGTATAATTTAAATGAGGGTTAATTTTCTGCATATCCTTAGCTAAATAAAAAAATTGGCTATCTGGGCATTTGATGTTTTTAATGAGTGTGTTTTTTTTAAGTTTCTCCCATATAGTCACATTCCCAAATGGTGTGTACACCATTCAAGTACTAGATTTGTACAAAATAGGTTTATTTGTCATTGAGGTGTCTCTAGTTATTTAGATCTTGATAATGCAGCCAATTATGTATTTACATTATTTTGCTTTAAACTATAAAGCAAACAATACTTTAAAGAATAAAGTATTATAAACTGCATATGGTTTGGCTAGACTATTGCATTTGAATAGAAAAGACATAGTTTGACTTCTAAGAAATCATTTTATGTAGAAATTCCTAATCATTCCTAATATTAATTACTTAATTATTCCTATTTATTTGTATTAAAATCAATCTACTCATCCTTTCAATTAGTATTTTCTAAGTAATTTCCAAGGGCTAGACATTTTGTTGTTATGGGTACTTTGGAATAGCCAAAAACTTCTGCCCTTCCAGGTTTGCATTCTAAGGATGAAGAGCTATAAAATAATCAATAACCTATTGATTGTATTAAACATGTAGTGTGTTAGAAAGCCTTGCATGCTTTGGTAAAACAAAAGAATCAGACATAGGGAATTAGGAGTGCCTGGTTGGGAGTAAGAAGTGCAGTTTTGAATAGGACAGGAAGGTTAGGCCTCAGTGGTCTTGCAGACCATGAGGGAGTCAGCTCTAGAAATTTGTGGGAAGAACATTTGGGCAATGGGAATAGCCATTACAAGAAGGCAATGGTGGCCGGGTGTGGTGGGGTATGCTTGTAATCCCAGTACTTGGGAGGCTGAGACAAGAGGATTTGGGTTCGTGGCCAGCCTCAGCTACTTAGTGAGGCCCTCTGCAACTTAGTGAGACCCTGTTTCGAAATAAAGAATAAAAAATAGGGCTGGGGGTGGAGCTCGGAGGTAGAATGCCCCTGGGTTCAATTCCCAGTACCGCAAAAAAAAAAAGAAGTCAATGGTGCAAGAGAAGATTAAATAAGGTAAGTAGTATTAATAGATAAAATAATTAAGAGGTTATTGGTATAGGGTCTTGTAGAGACTGCCATACTAACTTTGACACTTACTCAGAAGGAAAAGTAGGTTTTACAGAACTCTGATATGACCTGATTTTTACTTTAAAAGTCTCTGACTGCCATGTTATGAGAAGACCCTAGCTGATGAGGATGTAAGCAATGAGATCAATTAGAAAAGAGTTGTGTTAATTCAGGCAAAAATAATGCGGACTAGGACTAGGTTGGAGAAGACTTTAAATGAAACAAATCTCGTAGGAAGGATATAAGTCCAGTAGATGGCAGGTTAAATTTGAGTTAAAACATCCAAAACGATGCTCAGTTGGCAATTAGTGCAAGTCTGAGAGGGATTGGAGCTATTTGGCATCACTACAAAAGACAGATCCTCAGGGAAACACACCAAGTGCTGTCTGCATGTATATTTCTATCACTCTGAATCTCATTATGATGTATAATTACAATGAATCAATAAACATATACTTTAAAAAGACAGTAGTTAAAGTCATACTGAAGTCCTGGTATTCTAACATTAAGAGGACAAGGAGGGCTGGGGATGGAGCTCAAAGTTACAGTGTTTCCACAGCATGAGTAAGACCCTGGATTCCATCCCCAGCACTGGAGAAGAAAAGTCATGGACAACAAAGAGATTAGCAAAGGTCCATAGAAAGAACTCTCTGATGAAGTGGGTTAGAACCCTAACCATGTGGTACTGCAGGAGCAATGTAAAGAAGGTATACCAAAAATATGGACATTGTCAATGGTGTCAAACACTGATGATCTATACAATAGAGTTTATCATTTGAACACTGACAGTGACTAGGAGATGACAAAAATACTTTTTGTGGTATGAAATGAGCAAAAGCCTGGTCAAAGTTGAAGAGGGTTGAAGAGAGACTATATGTAGATACAGACTTGGGAGTTTTCTAAAGTTTTCTTGTAGATTCTTCAGTTCAACATCATTAACAATCAGGGAGATGCAAATCAGAACTACACAGAGATTTCAATTAACCTCAATTAGAATCCCAATCATCAAAAAGTCAAACAACAATAAATGCTGGTGAGAATGTGGGGAAATAGGAACTCTTCTACACTGTTTGTGGGATTACAAATTAGTGCAGTTGATATGGAGATCAATGTGGAGATTCTACAGAAAATTGAGAATGGGTCTACCTTATGATCCAGCTATACCACTCCTGGGTATCTTTCCAAAGGGACTGAAATCAGAATATTATAATAATATATGTGTATCCATGTTCATAGCAGCACAATTCATAATAGCCAAATTATTGAACCAACCTAGGGTATCCATCAACAGAAGAATGGTTTACATAACTATGGGATATACACACAACAGAATTGTACTCAGCAATAAAGAAAAACAAAATTACGTCATTTGCAGGAAAATGGATGGACCTGGAGAACATTATGTTAGGAAAGATTAGCCAGTCACAAAAAGTGAAGGGTCATATGTTTTCTCCCATAGGCAGAAGCTAGGGAGTAGTTGGTATATAAACATGACTTTAGATAATGAAGGAGAAACTCCATTGAAGCGAGGGAGGTGGTCTTGGGGGGGAGAACTAATGAAGGAATCGCTTCCATTTACATTATATACATATGTGAAGGTACCAATGCTAATCTCCATATTCTGTATGGGGAAGTGGGGAAGTGAGGAGGGAGCTGGGGGAAAGCTTACAAAGTGCTATGTGCATGTATGTCTCTATCACTGTGAATTACATTATGATGCGAGACTATAATACACCAATAAAAGTATTCACAAAAAAGAAAAAGAAAATAATGGAAATGGAGAGTAGATTTCAGTGGTTTGAGGAAGCAGGAAAAGATGAGATGTGAATAGGTGCCCAGACAAGTAGGAAAGTAGATAGAGTAGGTAAATGGAGTATGACTGTTATCCATCATGAAGAGAAAATTGTTGCATCATGATCATGAACTCAAACTGAAAAGATTAAGCCTAGTTTTGTCTTTCTTTAAATACATTCAGGTACAGCAGAATATGTGGAGACAGGTTTGAGGTGTCACAGAAAAAAATATAAGCATGAGTAGGTGAAATCATTGAAGGTGAATGTGAATTATACTTATTGGTCATAGATTAAAGCTTAGTTAGTAGGAAAGAGTACGCAAACTGAGTGAGTGAGAGAGAAAAAGTGGTAGGAGAAGTGGTTTAGATATTGAGATGAGATAGAATTGTTCCCGGGATTGATATACTATAGGGAAGGAGCTGTGGGGAGTGAGGTTTATGAAGCTGAGATTATGAAGCTTCGCAGGTATTGGTAATGGCTATGATGTGGGAATGAATGGTGGGTGTAATGCAAGTGACATTATCTTTGCAAAGTAGTCCACTGAACTAAGAAGCAGGCTATTAAAACCATGTTAGAGGAAGGAAAGAAAGCCAGAAATGAGAAATGGTCCAAAAGATGAGGATCAGTAGATGACAGATGAACAAAGGTGATACACACTGACAGATGACATGAGATTCTAAGACAGAGATGAATAAAAAGAAATGGACTGGAAGCGACAAAACATAAGCACCAGAGAAGACAGCAGATAATGTGGTGTCTTTTGCCAAGAACCACACCACGTGGTTCTAATGAGAGTAAGAAAGTGAAAGAAGCATGGGACAGAATTTGGAAAGAAGGGATTTTACTACTGCTAGAATATGAATTCTCTACAACACAGCAGTGGTCTCAGCAGTTGGGAGTCTCAGTGGAAAAGAAAACACACAGGCAATGTCCAGATTCTTAAGGGACTCAGCACAGATGAATGAGATGGGTGTTGAGGGTTCTCTTAGGGACTTACATAATGAGAGACACCAAAGGGACACCACAAATTTCATCGTGGTTGATGGGGATGGCTATGGTGTGTGTGTCAAGTGGTAAGATGGATGAGTGTCTGCAGCCCCCCTTGATCCTGCTGGTGAAACTGAGAAAGTAGAGTACTTAGAACTTGCTCATAGTCCCTCTCAAGGGAAGGGTGGCCTTACTCTGTGAGCCCCCCTTGACTCCTGCTGATGGATTTGAAGGTATTTTGGGCACCCAAGAGCTTTACCTTACTTACTCCTGTACTCTCAATTAGCTACTGTCTGTACCAGCAACTCCGTCTCATATTCCTCTTTCACTCACACACATGTAATACGTCAGGGGTCAGACTGACAGCCCATTAATTTTTGACGTGGTGCATCTCTCCTGCACCGTTTCTATGCATTAGTCCAGGCCCTCATCCTTCAGTGGAATTTGTAACCATCTCCTCATTGTACTGTCTGGTATTCAGCTTGACCAATTCTTCAGAATATTTCCTAGAGTATCTTTTTTTGAATATTTTAAGGCTAGTTTTGTAGGTAACACATGGTCTATCATGGAGAATATTCAATGTGCTGATGAGAATTCTGCAGCTTTTGAATGAAATGTTCTACAAATGTCTGTTAGGTCCATTCAGCTTGCAGTATAAACTCTCAGGTTCCTTTACAGATCTTGAAAAAACCCTCAACTCACGTCTCTCTCTTCAGATATCTTTCTTTACAAGCTTCTCTATGAGGAAAACAGTCCTTAGTAAGTTTCACAATCCCTTCCTTTTTGACATATCCTCAATCAAAATCCAAACATATTTTTGTAATCTACTTATTAAAAACTCCTGCTTTTTGCTACAAAATATAATATCTTTTCACACCTCCATACATTTGACCCTGCTTTCCTTCTGCTTAGAAGAGTCTCAGGTTCTCAAAACCCTCAATAATTTGTAGCCATTTGGCAAGACCCAAGATAAAAATCCAAGAAATCTTCCATGATTTTTTTCCCATCAGACTGCTGTGTTCATCTGTGATGGGCGGGAACATTATTTGTAACTCCACAACATTTATGACATAACACCACTTTATGTCATTTGTCCTCTGAAAAATAATTTACTCAAGAAAAGGGAAAGTGATTATTGAAGCTTTGTTTTCTCAATGATAATGAAGAATCAGGTGCACACTGTATGTTTGCACTTAAAATATACTTGAAAAATGTGAAAAGAACACATTTTTACTTGTTATAAGCTTTCTTCTTTGTGGGAAGCTGGGCTCGGTCGAGCCAGCCAAGATGGCGCCGTGGCGGGCTGCCAAGTCTCGTGACCCGCGCTTGTTTACCAGACCTAGCACATGCGCAGTTGAGAAGCGCACGCGTTTGGTGCATGCTCATTGCGTGCTTGATGCTGGAGAGCCTATGAGAGGAGGCCTGGCCTGCGTGTATGTGGCGTGAGAGAGGT